>JAJIBD010004297.1:0-11307 GCA_021461705.1 Cryptotis parvus | reverse complement strand
GGTCTGTGATGACATCAGACCCACCGACACACTCAAGGAACATCTCCCATGTCCAGGCCCCTCAGTCCCATCATGGAGTCTCTTTGCCACGTTACATGTCCTGGGATGCAGGGTGGGGGCACCCACATAGTCAGGCGTCTGTCTGCGCCATGTTGTGCTGGCCCTATGCTCCGCCAAGAGGTGCTTCCCACTTCCTCACTCTCCCTTTCAGCTGGAGCGCTAGCTGCTCCTTCTTGGAGAATACAGGGTAATGGGATTGCAGGCTCTCTTTTTTTTTTACTTTAACATTGCTTTCCCCATTATGCCTTATATAAATGCTGTGATTCCAAGTCTGTTCCTGGCTCTTTTGTTACAGACACTCAATTAGCCATCACCAATCCCACCACCTTTGCACCTTCTACAACTGTTATCCACAGTTTTCCCACATGCCCCTGAAGTCTGCCCCAATAAAGGCCCTCAATAATTTATTTTATATTGCCTGTTATAATTTGGCTACACTATCACTATCTTCCCGTTCATCATCTGTTTGCTAGAGCGGGCACCAGTAATATGTCCTGTCTCATGCTAGTAGGACCCAAAGGCATCTGCTTGCTCCAGGAACATAAAGAGCCCTCAAACCATTATATAAGGTCATGGGAATAACCTAATATAAATGTTACTGGTATTTGGCATATCAAATACGACATGAGCAGCTTGCCAGGCTTGCCGTCGATGGATGGCATACTCTTGTATTTGCTATAAGAATTTCTAAAAGTTTTCTCAAAAAAAGTTGATGAAGATTATATATCGTACCATGTAGCTATTAAGCTTGTGTAAGAGATTACCAAGATGTTAGAGGTTAAGCCTTCCTTGTTGATATTTTGTTCATTGAGATTGCATGCCTTCTGTTACATCTCATCCAATCTGCTGTGCTGTTCCTGATTTATCGTGTTGCAGCTGCATGTTCCAGTGAAACTTTTAATGATTTTAAATGACTTTAATTTTTAATATAGCTGGAGTTGAATTTTTAACAGGATGGCTCTTGGAGTGTGTGCGTGACTGACATGGCTTCTGGAAGTGCAGGGAGATGAGGAGGGGTTGCCCATCTCTGACTCCGGGAAAGCCTGGAGATTTCAGTCACAAATCTGCATACCCGAGTTTTTGACAGATTACTTTCTGGATGAGGCTCATCATGAGCAGTGAAGTCCAGCCAGAAGCATGATGGCAGTTGTGGAGTGAGGAGGTTTTCGGCTGTCAGGGCTATGTTTGGGCAGATGGTGGGCTCACCTGCCCCCGCCCTCAGGGGCACCCAGATGACTCAGCCTTGGGCAGGGTCTGGGAGCATCTCTACATCTGTTGTTCTCTCTCGAGATTTGTTTATGAGTCTCTGGTCATGGCTGTGAAAGAGCTTAATGGTGCCAGAGATAGTTTTTGGGCATGACTGCTGTGCTTCAGGAGGTTTCACGGAGATGGGGGAGGTAGCTTATCCCTGACTCTGTGAAGTCTGGTGATTTCAGTCACAAATCAGTGTACCAGAGTTTTTCAGCAGATTGCTTTCTGGATGTGGCTCATCATGAGCAGTACAGCCACTCATTTTCATGGCCTTACCCCTACTGTCCCACTCTCCTGCATTGTCACCTCTCGGGGCCCCAATAGTGCCCGACTTCTGTGCTCCCTGCCCTGCACAACACCCTTTCCCGGCCCAGGAGCAGATGCACAGGAAGTGTCTCATAGTGCCGCCTTCCCTCTGTTGGACATTTTCTGAGTCTTCTCATGACCCTCTTTTGTTCAACCCCACACCCAGTAGTGTCTCCATTCTGACCCCATCACACTGTGGTCAGTTCCTCAGCAGCCTTGGTCATGCTCAGCCACAAGAGTCCCAGACACTTCTCTCCAGTGCAAGGGGTGAAGGGTGCCCTGGTCCTGTCTCCTGGTGTTAGGATCAGCCACGGGCTCTTCTCTACTCTCTTCCTGATCTACTTCCTGCCAGTAACTGGATCTTAAGACCCCAGGACCCTGTTTTAGACTTCCCTTTTGAGAGTGGTTTAGAGCCCCTAGCTCCCATGGGTTCACCTGTATTATACACAGTCTAGACTTTGGCATCTTCCCCATCTGTGACCTCCTGACTTTCTCTCCTGTGGCCCCTATGGTCAGCCCACCCTATTTAGTTTACACTCAGCACTGTCTTTTTGCACAGTACACCCATGATCAGCCTGGCTGCAGGTCCACATCTCCACGGTGGCTGACCAATATATTTGCTGTCCTCCTTGCTCCTCACTCTTCTGCTTTTCCTCCGAACCTGCTCTCCTCTCTGTACACTCTGCTCCCTTTGCTCTAGTATCACAAGATCATTCTCTGTCTCTTATTTTGAATCCCAGCTCAGGAAATCCTCCTGTCCCCACTCATGAGCGCCCCTCCCACCTGACTTCTCACATCTTTTTTTTAAAAATTTTTATTATACCTCCGTGAGACATACAATTACAAAGGTGTTCATAATTGGTTCTTGGTAATACAGTATTCCAGCACCCATCTCTCCACCAGTGCCCCATTTCCACCACCAATGTACCCCCACCCCTCCCGCCCACCCCAGACTGCCTCGATAGCAGGTAGCCACGTTTCATCTCTTTCTCTCTCTTGTCCCTCTGTCTCTGCATCTCTCTCCTCTTCTTTTACACATTGTGGCTAGCCCTGCAGATATTTAGAGTTTATCACTTAAGTCTATTTGTGTATATTCAATGGTGAGCTTTCTCCCCCACACTTAGTAAAACACTGGTATCTATTTATATCCTATTAATGAATGCAGTCGTTTTATATCTGTCCTTTTCCTTCTGAATCATTTCACTCAGCATGATAGTCTCCATGTCCATCCATTTGCACATAAATTTCATAATTTCGTCTTTTCTGACAGCAGCATAGTATTCCATAGTGTAGATAAACCAGTTTCTTTAGCCAGTCCTCTGTTCTCAGGCATTTACGTTGTTTCCAGATTCTAGCTATTGTGAATAGCTCAGAGATGAATAAAGAAGTACAGATAGTGTTTCTGCTATGTGTTTTCGGTCTCTCGGGTATATTCCCAGAGTGCTATTGCTGGATCAAATGGGAGCTCAATATCTAGTTTGCGGAGGAATGCCTATTTTGTTTTCCAAAATGGCTGGACCAGTCGGCACTACCACCAACAGTGGATGAGAACTTCTCACATCTTTTACACAATTTGATTACACATGTGAATGTGAGGATTCTGGGCTTCTGAGTGTGACCTGTGTGCCTTAAAGCTTAGTAAATAGGCTTCATACAAGGCTGCTCAGTGAGCACTTGTTGGCCGTTTGGTTATCAGAGCCTGAAAGAGTGTTAGCAGAGTCTGACTGTGGTTCCTGATCCCCAGCTCCGCAGCTCTGTGAGCACATGTTGGCAGGGTGCTTAGTAGAGCCTGACAGTTGTGGTTCGCAGATCCTGACTGTGATTCCCGCCTCCCCAGCACCCACGTCAGTGAACACTTGTCAGCAGTGTGGTTAGCATATCCTGACAGCTGTGGTTAGCAGAGCCTGGCAGCTGTGATTAGTAGAGTCTGACATATGGTTAGCAGAGCCTGGCAACTGTGGTTAGCAGAGCCTGACATGTGGTTAGCAGAGGCTGACATGTGGTTAGCAGAGCCTGACATCTGTGATTCCTGCTCGCAACGCCAGAGCCTGCACGAGCCTTCCCTTTGTCTGATGCAGTGAGGCAGTTTCTGCCCACACTGATTTTCCCGGAGAGGATTTCATATGCTGTGTGGTGACCCCTGCCCAGAAGTATAGGGTTTCTCCACCACAACTGAGTAGGAGCATTTTCCAAAGATTCAGTTTTGAGACTTCCAGGGGCTTAGGAGACTGAGAGGAAGGATCCAGGTGTTGCGTAATCAGAGTTGGAGAAACCAGGGTCTGCAGTGGCTTCCGATACCCAGAGCTCTTACAACTCAGTTGCTCAGTCCTTATGCATGAACTGTCACCTCTAATGCTGAGGCTCAGGGCAAAGGGTGGTGCATGCGTTGATAGATTTATATAAGTCATTGTTTCAGGGGTCACCTCAGAGCTGCCTGGAGCAGGGTGGCAGTTCCTGCCCATGGGACTAGAGCTGTGTCAGGGCCCAGTGTATGGATCGTCCCAGTTGACCAATGACAGCACCCGAAGAGTGACCAAGAACCCGCCCTTGTAGTTAGGATTCTTAAACCCACCTCAGTTGTCCACACTATTTGTTTCCTCTTTTTCAGGGTGACTCTGGGAGCCCTTTGGTCTGTGACTTCTCCAAGACTTGGGTCCTGTTGGGTGTGGCCAGCAGGGGCCTGGACTGCCAACATCCCATGTACCCCAGCATCTTCACCAGGGTTTCTTATTTCACCAAGTGGATCATCCAGATCCAGAGACTCACGCCTCTCTCGTTTCCTGGTCTGTTCCTCCCTGACGTCCCTGTTCTGGAGGAACCTCAGCAAGTTCCCAGCTCATCCGTAAAAAACCTTCAGACCCCCCAAATCTCTGGCTGCTGCTGCTCTTGGTGCCTAAGGTCCTGTGGCAGGCCCTGCAGTGACCTAAGAACATTCTGTCCCTGCTGTGTGCCCACTCCTCAGGGTCCTGACTGGAGTCTCCACACTCGAGGCATCTCTCAGTGCTCCCATCTCTGTGGCTCTGGCCATCTGTTGTGATCAAAATGAAGCAGAAAGCAAAGCAAGACCAAATAAAGACTCATCTCGGTCCCACATCAGTGTTGGTCCCTTCCTGTCAGCTGACTGCCGGAAAGGGCCTTGCAGAGAGGCTGACGACGGGATATCAGGACACTAGGGACTGGGGCAATAGCACAGCAGGGAGGGAGTTGGCCTTGCATGCAGCTGACAAGGGTTCAATTCTCGGCATCCCTTATGGTCACCTAAGCACTGCCAGGATTAATTCCTGTGTGCAGAGACAGGAGTAACCCGCAAGGATTGCCAGATGTGACCCAAAAAGCAAAAAATGAAAACTAATACCTGGGCACTAGTCCAATGGCCCCTGTGCAAAGAGTTGTGTGTGTCTCCATTGATGGTCTCCCTGTCAGAGGTGAGCACATGTTCAGAGCCGATGATCATACCTGCCCTTTTCTGGTAACATGAATGATGGAGACAGTTCTGAGTCTGGAGTCTGGATGCAGGGCCACAGGGCTCTTCTCCCCGGACATCTCCACCACTTGTGTGGGTGCCTCTAGACTAAACTCAAGTCTCTTCAGGAGGCCCATCCTGGTTGGTTTGGGCTCATGTCAATGGTCTCTTTCCTGTTAATTACCCCTAAGAAACAGTGGAACTCCGTGGGATTGGGAGATAATAGAGCCGTTTGGGGGCATGCTTGGCAATCAGCATTGGGTGCAGCCATGATGACCCTGATACTGACTTGCCACTGAATTGGCCAAGAATAGCCACTACTTTGTTTTATATAGTGTGCCGAGAGCTATCCCTCATTTGTGATGCATCACTTGATCACTTGATCACTTGAATCCCATGATTCATCGATTTGCTTCGAGCGGGCGACAGTAACATTTCCATTGGACCCTATCACGTGCCAATGTAGCCCAATGGCACCTGGTTGATTCAGGAATATGAAGAGCCTCAAACCATTCCTTCAGGGTGTTGACAAGGAAGTCTGACCATCCCTTAGGTGGGCAGCCACGTGATCTTTTGACATCCCGTGGGATCCAGTCAGTAACAGCTCTAGTTCAGCGGTTGTCTCCAAATCGCATTACATGTCCAGCCCATCTGATTTTCGATGACTTGGCAAAGGAGACAGCGTCCCTGATTCTGGAATAGCGACGGAGGTCAGAACTCCGGATTCCTTCTCTCACTTGAGTGAGGCATGATATTCCAAGCATAGCTCTTTCGCTTGCTCTCTGGGAGACCCGAATAGCATTCTCATCCTGCCTTCGTAGGGGCCCAGGTCTCTGAGGAGTATGTTCTTGCACGGAGAATGGTGGAGTCAGAGAGATGTGCCCGGAGCCAGAGGTTCTTTGTCCTTGTAGCTATTTCTTCGATGCCTTTGAAGGCATTCCATGCCGCTCTCTTCCTCCTGCGCAGCTCAGGTTTTAGGTCGTTCATCATTTTAACTTCTCGACCTAGGTACACATAACTGTTGCATTCAGAGATGTTTGTTCCATTGAGAGTGAATGGGGCCTCAGGAACTAGTTCATTTCTCATGAACATAGTTTTCTTCAGATTCAGCTGTAGACCTATCTTTCCACATTCTCGGTCAAAGTCAGCCAGCATTTGTGCCGCTTGGCTAATGTTTGGTATTATTAGAATGATGTCATCAGCGAAGCAGAGGTGGTATAGTTGCCGAAAATCTATCTTCACTCCCATTCCTTCCCATTCTAATTGTCCCATGATGTTCTCAAGGGTGGCGCTGAAGAGTTTTGGTGAAATGGTATCACCCTGTCAAACCCCTCTTTTGACATCAATGATCACTTCTTTGTAGAATGGTGAGATCCTGGTGGTGAATCCGTAATACAGCTCACAAAGGTCTTGATGTATTGGGTTTGAACACCCTGTTTGGCTAGGGCTTTGATGACTGCTTCAGTCTCCACAGAATCAAAGCCTTTCTGTAAATCAATGAACGTGAGACAGAGCAGCATCTTGTACTCCCTACAAACCTCAGTGAGCTTGGTTACTGTGTGGATATGGTCGATTGTGCTGGAATCCTATCCGGCAGCCAGCTTGCTCGCATGGTTGTCCTTCATCTAGTGTTCTGCTAATCCTGTTCAGGATGACTCGTGTAAACAGCTTGTAATTGATGGACAACAGGCAGATGGGGCTATAGTTGCCGGTGTCGTGAATGTCTCCCTTCTTGAACAGTAGAACTGTCCTGCTGGTTTTCCCTTGAGAGTGTACCTTGCATTCGGACTGATAGAGTGTGAAGAGCCGAGCTAGTGTATTGATGAGTACTGGCGGCAGATTCTTCAGGTGTTCGGGTCGGACTTTGTCTGGGCCTGGGGCTGTTCCCTTCTTTACCGGCGAGATGGCATGTCGGATTTCAAGAAGGGAGAACGTTGGGAATGACATATCCATCCTGTGGAATTTGGTATGTGGGCAGGTGGATGTGGCTATCAAAGAGATTTGTGTAGAATTCCTGGAAAATCTTCTCCATTGTCTTTCTGGAAGATGTTGTAGATCCATCAGGCATCGGAGGGCAGTCATCTTGGTCTTATAGTTGGTGAAGTGTCGGGGGAACGCTGCCGGGGTCCCCAACAGTGTTGGGACAGAAGTTCTCCCTCTACCTCCGAGGATGCTGGGAGAACAGATGAAAACTCATGAGTCCGGTGCAGTTCCAAAAATGGCTTTTAATACTACAAAAGCTCTTCCATAGCACTCCAATATAATGAACAAACTCTAGCTCTGGTTCGAACTTAGACCATACAAAAGAGCCTAAGTCTCCCACCAAAGAGAGAGAGAGGATCTCACCCAAGCTGAGTCCTACCCAGAAGAAGGAGCAAAAGACCAAAGAGCAAAAAGCCAAAAGCAAAAGGCCGAGGAGCTATAAGCCACAGGAGCCAAAAGCTGAAAGCCAAAAGGCCCAAAGTCGAAAGATGAAGGGGGCCTCTAGTCAGTCCCCTTATATACACCAAAGTAGTCCAACCGGGAGGGTCATGTCAACAAGGAACTCTAAACAGAGTGTAGTGCCACACCCTATTGCAGGTATAAACAAAGATTACTGCCAAGGACTAATACCAAGATTATCTCTTATGTAAAACACTGGAGAGAGAGAGGGCTGATATAAAGTAATGCATCTTAATTCCATGAGCTTCATGTAATCTAGAGGGTACCCACAAGGTCCTTATTATTATCTGCACCAGGGTGATTCTGAGTATCTTGTTCTTGTGTACTGAAAGGGTCATACTCGCCTGCTTAGAGCAAACTAGTATGATCCTTCCTATAGTTTTCCTATAGTCTCAGCGTAGCCAGGGTGGTAGTCTCCTGGTAAATTCTAACTGTCCCACACTGGGTGCAGTGGGTATAAAGAGGAGCTGTGCCCAATCTAGAAAACATAGAATTCTTAGTAGATGTATAAGTCAGAAGTTATTCAATCAAGGTGACTTCTGTAACTGCCACACCCTCTAGCAGTGTTTACATAGAAAAGAGGTCTCATTAGAATGAACCTTGACTTAAATAGATTAAGCTGGGAGTGGGCAAAACAACAAAACTCCCAGAATAGCTAAACCTGTCCTCCAACAGTGAAGGACAGGCGGGCGGTCGCGAATGCTTTTTCCCGACTTCTGCTGCATCTTCCAGTATTTCTGCTCTTCTGTCTTTGAGGTCGTCTTTTTATCACTTCTCTGCACCGTTTAGGAAGCTTGGAAGTTAGCATTTGGTCTCCTGAGGCTCGCGCCTTGCCACATTGGCGAATGAGCTCGAGAGTATCTGAAGACAGGCGTCCTTTAGTGTCTTTCTCTCTCTCGGCATTCTTCACACAATCATGGAGGTGCTGAACCAGTTGGTTGTATTCTTCATCGATATCTTCAATGATGGTATCTTCCCATGTTGCTGCAATGGTGCCAAAGAGTTCCCAGTTGGTGGTTGTTCTGGGAGTTCTCTTCTTAAACTTTGCAGCCTTTTCTCCCCATTGCAGGAAGTAGAATTTTGCACGAAGGAGATGGTGGTCCGATCCTATTTCGGAATTTGGGGACGACAGCAACATCAGTCAGACAAAACAGTCGATTGAAAATGATTTGTTCAATTTGATTGTGGAACTGTCCACCAGGAGATTCCCATGTCCACTGTTTTGCTTCAGCCTTCTGGAACTGTGAGTTCCCATGAATGGTCTGGGTGGACATGATGAACTCAGATAGTCTCTTACCCTGTTCATTCCATTTTAGGCCATGGGTCCTTATGTGGAGTTCTTTAGCCAATCTTCTCGGTCCTATCTTGGCATTATTATCACCGACTATGATCTTGTAGAAGGTGTGCTCTTTTTATAGAACTCCTCCAGTTCCATGTAGAATTTCTCAATTTCATCTTCCTTATGTGGATGTTGGCGTGTAGACAATGAAGATAGAAATTGCTGACAGTGAGCCACATCTCTTCAAGTGTAATTGTCCTATCCGGTTTCTTAGCCATTCAAATGAATCAATGTTGATGGCCATGTTCATGTTGACAAGGACAACAACGCCACTGACACCTCTTTTATCGCATGTTCCAAGGAACAATTCTTCTCCGGTGTCAAATACAGCATGATGCTACTGGCGCCTCCTCGTCTCAGTCAGACCAATGATGTCATACTTGATCTTTTGAGCTTGCACCATCAGATCCTCAATGTATGCTTCCAATGCCAGCGTGCGTGCATTGAAAGTACAGACAGTCACTTTTAGTCCTTCTTCATTTTGGCAGCCTAGTTATGGCCATGAAATTTTATCAGGCAGTTCTTGTTCGCCTTTCTTACTGGTGCCGTATTAAGGGCTCTTTCGGGGTCAGGAAAACAAACATTTTTGTTACTGGTTTTGGCATATCGAACACGCATCGGACAGCTTGCCAGGCTCTACCGAGCAGGCGCTATATTCTCATTACTTTGTGGGGCCTCTCAGAGGGAGTGGGTAGAATATTCACAGCAATTTGGAGGGTAAATTGCGTGGGCGCTGCTGGACCGCTGCACAACGGGAAAGCTGGTTTCTGCTCTGGCGGGTGTATCTGTGATGCATCAAGAGACAAAATAGGGGAATAATGAATGCCAAAGACAGCAGAAACTAAGAACACACCTACAGAACTGAGTTTCAGGGATCAGGGAGATAATGGGAGAGGGGCGTGGAGCGATGAATGGGAAGGACAGGTGGGCATCTGTGCTGGTATGGTGGAGGGACTCTGTGTCCATGGACCCCTCTCACAGTAGGCACTGGGCAGTGGGCATCTGTGCTGGTGTGGTGGAGGGACTCTGTGTCCATGGACCCCTCTCACAGTAGCACTGGGCAGTGGGCATCTGTGCTGGTGTGGTGGAGGGACTCTGTCCATGGACCCCTCTTGCAGTAGCTCTGGGCAGTGGGCATCTGTGCTGGTGTGGTGGAGGGACTCTGTGTCCATGGACCCCTCTCACAGTAGCACTGGGCAGTGGGCATCTGTGCTGGTGTGGTGGAGGGACCCTGTGTCCATATACCCCTTTCACAGTAGCACTGGGCAGTGGGCATCTGTGCTGGTGTGGTGGAGGGACTCTGTGTCCATGGACCCCTCACGCGGTAGTATTGGATATCATAGCACTGAATAATGTTTCAGAAGCGTGGGAGATTCCCAGTGGGGCCTGAGACCTCCTGAGCTCTCCCCACCATGGATGCTGGAACCAGCCCAACGGCTGCACACGGCGCGCTGTTCGGGAACAAAGGTCACATGCTGCCAGACACATGCCCAGCCCAGCACCGCTGCCTGGGGATCCTGTCCTGTTGCAGGCCAGCAGCCACCACACATTCCTGGGAACACCGTCAAGGTGCCCGGTCATGTGCCCAGGCACAGCACCAACATTGGGGCTGTCCATCGCGAGGCCAGCAGCCAGCACCCTTGTGTTGGAGGACATGTTTAGCTAATCTGGGAGTTTTGTTGTTTTGCTCACTCCCAGCTTAATCTTATTTAAGCCAATGTTCATTCTAATGAGATCTCTCTTCTATGTAAACACTTCTAGAGGGTGTGGCAGTTACAGAAGTCACCTTGATTGAATAACTTCTGATTTATACATCTACTAAGACTTCTATGTTTTCTAGATTGGGCACAGCTCCTCTTTATACCCACTGCACCCAACGTGGGACAGTTAGAATTTACCAGGAGACTACCACCCTGGCTACACTGAGACTAAAGGAAGACTATAGGAAGGATCATACTAGTTTGCTCTAAGCAGGCGAGTATGACCCTTTCAGTACATGAGAACAAGATACTCAGAATCACCCTGGTGCAGATAATAATAAGGACCTTGTGGGTACCATCTAGATTACATGAAGCTCATGAAGTTAAGATGTATTACTTTATATCAACCCCTCTCTCCAGTGTTTTACATAAGAGATAATCTCGGGATTAGTCCTTGGTGCTAACCTTTGTTTATACCTGCAATAGGGTGTGGCACTACATTCTGTTTAGGGTTCTTTGTTGGCATGACAACCTCCCGATTGTTGGTGTATATAAGGGGCTGACTTGAGGCCCCTTCACCTTTTACCTTTTGCCTTTTGGTTCCTCAGCCTTCAGCTTTTTGGCTCCTGTGGCTTTTGGCTTTGGTCTTTTGCTCTTTGGCCTTTTGCTCCATCTTCTAGTGCTGTGGAAGAGCTTTTGTACTATTAAAAGCCATTTTTGGAACTGCACCGACTCGTGAGTTCATC
>JAJIBD010004296.1:0-46102 GCA_021461705.1 Cryptotis parvus | reverse complement strand
ATCACCACAATCAAGCCAGTTGAGCAGCCCCTTCACCTCTTCCAGGGTATCCATCATTAAAATCGAGACAGACAAGATGGTCATCCACGTAGCAAAGTTAGCTTCAACAAACCTGCACAAAGAGCTCATTCGGTATCTTTATTCGGACATCGATCTATTTTCTGCCTCTGTCTAGTCACATCCACTGTTCATTATGAGTTATTACATAGTAGAAAAATAGACTATTAGCATGGGGCCTGCAGGATAAATAAGCCTCTGAGACTTTGGGACTACTCTCTTCTTAACAGAATTCTCTTGTTAGGCTCTCTGTGTTTTAACTCTTGTTGAGTTTGTCTAAGCTTGAACCTCTCCATAGCAGGGACCTTTCCTGCTAAGGCCTGAACTCTTTCTAGCAAAGGGGTGTTTCCTGCTTAGGCTGAACTTCCTCTAACCGGATGTTTCCTACTTAGTTCTAAACGCTCCCTATAACTACCTAAGCCTATACTTGAGCTAGCAGGACACTTTGGCTTGAATGACCGATTGCAGCTCTATGACCTTTGCTTCAGGATTCTCCCTGCTTGTGTTTCCCAGGATACCATTCCCAGGATTTTAGGGTCTGTAATTTTAGGGAGTTTGCCACTTCCCTTCCTCATAAAGTTTTTTTTTTTCTCTTTTTATATCATAACAGTTCAAGGCCCCCACTCTACTTTCTTCAAGCCCTCACCTCCCTCTTATCTATCACTAGGTTGACTTTTTTTTCAGTAAAAATTTGATCATTTTATTTAACACCTTTCTTCTCTACAATTCTTTTTCTCTTTTTCTAGGCATACCTGGTAATGCTATTCATTCAGGAATATGCCTGATAGAGCTTGGGGGACCATATGGAGTGCTGGGGATCAAACCCAGGTCTGCATGCAAAGCAGATGCCCTAATCACTGTACTGTCACTCTATTCCCTCTTCTCCACAATTCTTGATCCACTTACTGCAATAAAAGTCTGTCAGTCTTCCTCCCTGTTGTAGAGAAGGGAAACAATATTAGAAATATTTATACTGTATTTCCTCTGACACACAATAAAAAATACAGATGGAATTATAAGTAACATTCTATTTGAATGAAGACTGTTGAACTGGTGGGGGAGACAAGAAAATTAATAATTTCAAAATATGAGAAGAAAATCTGGCTTTTCAGCCTTCTAAACTCACCACTGTCATTTCTGTTTCAGTGTGCATCATTTGGTGTCATGGAACTTTACTAGTAGAAGAGAGTGTGTGGTATGGTTCTAGTCAACTAGCAAAGAAACTAATTTTTCACAATTGTAGTTGTAATAAGTGTGAGCAATGAAAAGATCTACAATTTTAATCCTGGAATGTCTGCATAAATTCATAGATATAGCACACACATCCACATGTAGTCATATATATAATACCTCAGTAGTAGGCTAATTATGTTCTACTCCTTCAGTTCTTTTTTTGAAAATCTGAGAACTGAGAACTCTCCTCCAGAACTGAGAACTCTCCTCCAGTTCTTGTTTGTTGTTTAATGGTTTTATTTTTTATTTATTACTGGATACGATTTCACCAAAACTCTTCAGTGCCACCCTCAAGAAGATCATGCAACAATTAGAATGGGAAGGAATGGGAGTAAAGGTTGGCAACTATACAACCTTAACTTCACTGATGACATCATTCTAATAACACCAAACATTAGCCAAGTGGCACAAATGCTGGCTGACTTCTACTGAGAATGTAGAAAGATAGGTCTATAGCTGAATCTCAACAAAACAATGTTCATAAAAAGTGAACTAGTTCTAGAGGCCCCATTCACTCTCAATGGAACAAACATCTCTGAATGCAGCAGTTATGTGTACCTAGGTCGAGAAGTCAACATGATGAACGACCTAAAACCTGAGCTGCATAGGAGGAAAAGAGTGGCATGGAATGCCTTCAAGAGCATCGAAGAAATAGCTAAAAAGGACAAAAAGAACCTCTGGCTCTAGGCACATCTCTTCAACTCCACCATTTTCCCTACATTAACATATGCCTCAGAGACCTGGGCCCTAGTGAAAGCAGGATGAGAACGCTATTTGGGTCTCCCCAAAGAGGATAGAAAGAACAATGCTTGGAATATCTCAAGTGAGAGAAGCAATATTAATCAAGTGAGAGAAGCAATCCAGAGTTCCGACCTCCACCGATTATCCAGAGTTAGGGATGCTGTCTTGTTTGCCAAGTCATAGAAAATCAGATGGGCTGACATGTAATGCGATTTGGAGATGACCGCTGGACTAGAGCCATTACCGACTAGATCCCATGGGACATCGAAAGATCACATGGCTGCCCACCTACAAGATGGTCGGACTTCTTCATCCATACCCTGAATGAATGGTTTGAGATTCTTTGTATTCCTGGAAGCAAGCAGATGCCATTGGGCTACACTGGTACATGATAGGGTCAAATGGAAATGTTTCTGGTGCCTGCTCAAGCAAATCGACAAATACCAGGATGTCAAGTGATCAAGTGAAGTGATTTTTTATTTATTATTTTTTTCGTTAAAGAGCTGTGATTTACAAAATTATTGATAGTTGAGTTTTAGGCATATAATAGTTCACCACCAATTCCAACACATGTGGTTCTTCTCCAGTTCTTATACTGAAATTCTATTTCTCAATATGATTTTCTTTGGAGCTAATAAAGGTTAACTTATGTACAGGAAAAGGCTTTAATCTAATAGCGTTGATATCCTCATTGGGAATGGGATATTAGGGGCTTTCTCTCTCTACATGTATGGATACAACAGAGACAGTAAGAAGTGGATTTCACTGAAACCCAATCCTGATGGCATAGAGGTGTTAGAATTACAGCCTAGAAGAAAGTTATTTTTTTGTTATTTAATGCTCATGATCTATCACATTTTGTTATGACATTCCTAACAAATTATTTAAAAAATTCAAATATTATAAAGATTTAGTGTTGGGTGTACATTATTTAATATTTTTTGCACTAGGAAAGACAATGATCTATCAATGAAAGCTCTTTGCATATGTGGTAGTCACTGTTTTTTATCTCATCTTAAAAGAATATGGTCAACGTCTGTCCTTAAGTTGAATTTATAGATTTTTAGTGGTAATGCTTATTGTGAAATATCTCACTGAGTTGTGAAATATTGCTTCCTATAAATGTATATATGAAGTGCACTAACATACTGATCTCAAGCCCTGCTTGTCAGAGTCCCACCTTATAGCGGAGACTATTTCAAGCCCAGGTATGCCTGATTCAGGAGACTCAGAAACATGGGGCAGAGCTGCTACCGACTCTCCCCTGTGCTCAGCTCACTATGAGGCACTCTGGAGGGAAGATGAGTTCTAGCCCTGGCCTGCCATCCCAAAAGAGCCTTGCAAGAAGCCAAAGGAACCCACATAACATGAGGACTGCCATTTTCAACATCCAGACTCCACAGGTCACAGAGCTCCACCCAAGAGAAAGACGTCTCCCAGGTTCATGAGTAAATGCACAAGATGAGAGACTACTACTGAGAGTATACCACCCACATGGCAGAGCCTGGCAAGCTACCCATGTCATATTTGATATGCCAAAAACCAGTAATAGTTATAGACCTCATTCCCATGACCTGAAGGAATAGTCTGGGTTCTTTGTGTTCCTGAGTAAGCAGATGCCCTTGGGCTACACTAGCATTCAACAGTAAGTATGGAGATGTTACTGGTACCTGCTCAAGAAAATTGATGAACAACAGGAAGACAAGTGATACAAGTGATACCATACCTCACCTGGTATTTTTTCTTTGCTTTTTTTTTTGGGGGGCTATAGTCAAAAATGATCAGGAGTTGATCCTGTGTACTCAAGAATTAGTCCTGATGGGCCTTAGGGGACCATATGGGATGCCAGGGATCAAACCCAGGTTGGCAAGCATGTAAGGGAAGTGCCCTACCTGATATATTATCTTTATTTTGAAATTATAGTTTGCTGCAGGTTGACTTTAGGTTGATCTTGCGACCACTCACTACTTTCGGACTGTGTGGTCGCGCAGTTCATCAATAAATGCTGGATTTTGAGATGACTACAAGAGTATGCTACCCGCACGGCAGAGCCTGGCAAGCTACCCGTGGTCGTATTTGATATGCCAGATACCAGTAACAATTATAGACCCCATTCCCATGACCTGATGGAATGGTTTGAGGCTCTTTATGTTCCTGGAGCAAGCACGTGTCCTTGGGCTTTACTTGCATGATACAGGACATATGGAGATATTACTGGTGCCTGCTCGAGCAAATCGATGATGAACGGGAAGACAGTGATACAAAGTGATTTTGAAATATCTCAGATTTTTCTTTAAAATTATCCTAAATATTCCCAAACCTTCAATTTAAACTTTCCCTGATTACTCCTCTTGCCCATACCTGATTGAATACTTGAGGATAAATGTATTTCCCTCTGATTAAGAAGCTTGGATATACTACCAACTCTGTTGTTCCTTTTTAGTAGTTGGTATCTGTGTTTGGCCTATTTTTTTTTACGTTAGTCAAGTCTGCATATTTTCATGTTGTTCTCTACAAAATATAGTGGATTTCTCTCTACCATTTTCCTTTCTGATGACTGGCTTGATACAGTTGATGTCTGAAGGCAACCTCTAGGTCCTTGAATTCTTGAAACATCAGAAGTTTCACAAGAGTAAAGGATTTCAGAATTAGACATTTTCAGGGGGCATCATTTATTTTCTGTGTCTCCCTGAAGTAAGGGAGGGAGTCTATTAATCTGCACTACACAACTTCAAAAAATAAATATAGGTACCTATATATCAGTTTAAAAATAGAGGAATTTGTCAACCATAATTAGTAATGAGTTAATGTTCATTTTAATTCCAAGCATAGAAGTGGCCACTTTTCTCTGGTGTTCTCTTCCCAGTTTAAAAAATCAAACTGGGATTTAACCTTAAGAAGTAGGGAACCTAGGAAGGATCATTTCTTCAAACTTTGGATAGTTGTATGATCTGACAGCTGATTAACTCATTACCACACCCTTTAGCTTCTAATATTTATCAAACTTTGTTTTAAACGCTTGGTGTATTTCGTATTCAAATGTAAAATTGTATGGCAAGGTTGAATAATGAGAGGCTGGAGTATGTGGAATGAATATGGGTTACAATTTAAAATCAGTGGTGGGGAAGATTTCTTTTGAAGGTGACATGTGAATAAAAGCTTGAAGGGAGGGAAGGAAGGGGAGTGGGGCTGTATTCCCTTTCATGAATATTTGAGAAAGAGCAATTCTGGGCAAAAGCAACATAAGCATAAAACTTTGTGTGTGAGGTGTGCCAAGATCAGCAAGTTTGCTTAAGCTAGAGTGAGGTGGGCAGCAGAGCTGAAGAGATTGGAGAGGGAAGATGTGGCCGGAAGGCCAATAATCTAGATCAGGTATAGCTGTAAAGATATTAGCTTTCTACATAATACAACACATATTTAGCAAATTTGGCTCCTCTTTTCATAGTGCCTTCTCTTAATGCTGCTTTTTTTTTTTTTTTTGATTTTCGGTCACACCCGGCAGTGCTCGGGGGTTACTCCTGGCTCTGCACTCAGGAATTACTCCTGGCGGTGCTCAGGGGACCATATGGGATGCGGGAATTGAACCCAGGCCGGCATGGGCCTGCCACATGCAAGGCAAACGCCTCTACCTGCTGGGCTATCGCCCGGCCCTTAATCACTGTATCACTCTCTTCCCATTCATCATCGATTTGCTTGAGCGGGCACTAGTAACATCTCCATATGTCCTGTGTCATGCAAGTAGAGCCCACGGGCAACTGCTTGCTCCAGGAACATAAAGAGCCTCAAACCATTCCACCAGGTCATGGGAATGAGGTTTATATTTGTTACTAGTATTTGGCATATGAAATACGACACGGGTAGCTTAGCCAGTCTGCCGCGCAGGTAGCATACTCTTGCTACCTCGGCCCTTAATGCTGCTCTTAATGTTAACATAGACCAGTGCTTTGGTATCTTGTGAAAAATTATTTAGAAAATGAAGAATCTTAGTCCTCACTTTGGACTTGAAAATTAGAATATAAATGAGATACTCTAGCAATTTGATAAACATTTTAGGGACAACAAAGATTCTAATCTCCATAGATTTTTTGTAGATTTTATGTATATGTGTGTGTATATAAAGACATCTTAATAGGAACTATCTATCTATCTATCTATCTATCTATCTATCTATCTATCTATCTATCTATCTATCTGTCTGTCTGTCTGTCTGTCTGTCTGTCTGTCTGTCTGTCTGTCTGTCTGTCTGTCTGTCTGTCTGTCTGTCTGTCTGTCTGTCTGACTGTTCATCTGTCCGTCTGTCTGTCTATCTGTCTAACCATTATGGATAGATAGATCCATCTATCCATCTATCTCTCTCTCCATATTTTATATATGACTTATATGGGACAATATGGTCGGTTCTAGCCCTGGTCCACCACCTCGGCAGAGCCTCACAACAAGCCAGACCACCCCTCCCTCACTCCACGGGCGCCGCCATTTTCCACTTTTGGACTTCCCTCTCGTCAGAACTCCACCCAGAAGACCATCCCATCACAGCCCGGAACACCGACACCCACCCTGCAGCAGCTTTTTTCCTCAATCCGGCCCAGGTATGCTGGTCCAGAGACTCTCACACATGGGGCAGAGCTGTTCCTTGCTCTCCCTGTGCACAGCTGTTCATGAGGCAGTCGGGAGGCATGGCGGGTTCTAGTTCTGGCCCATCACCTCGGCAGAGCCTCACAACAAGCCAGACCACCCCTCCTCACTCCACGGGCGCCGCCATTTTCCACTTTTGGACTTCCTCTCGTCAGAACTCCACCCAGCAGACCAGCCCATCACAGCCCGGCTCGCGGCCGCTTGGCTCATCAATAAATGCTTTATTTGGAGGTGTTTAAAAGAGTTTGCCTCCCACTCGGCAAGCCTGGCAAGCTTCTCGTGTTGTATATGATATGCCAAATTCCAGTAACAATTATATTAGGTCATTCCCATGATCTAATATAATGGTTTGAGGCTCTTTATGTTCCTGTAGCAAGCCGATGCCCCTGGCTCTACTGGCATGAGACAGGACATATGGAGATATTACTGGTGCCCGCTCTAGCATAGATGATCAATGGGAAGATCGTGATCGTGATCGTGATGGGACAATATGGGACTATGAGACAATTATACTATGGGACAATCAGAGCAGATAAACATATATATTATATATACAAAAACAATAAAGCTTTGGCAAAGGTGCTACTTGTGGAGTGTTCAGGGCACTGTTATTTATCTGCTCTGATTGTCTGATAGTTTGTAGAAAGCAGTTTGCGTATGGTGATTTCTGATTTTCTTCTTTTTTTTTTTTTTGGGGCTTTCCAGTAGCAAGTAGAAAACCTGCTAGACAAATTCTAAAAGAGCTATAACACCAAGTGTATGATTTTTGTTCATGATGTGCTCAAAGGCATATACACAGACATTTCTCTTGATGTGCTCAACAGCATGTACACAGATGTTTTCTTTGACAATATTTTCTACATCACTTGTCACTTGTCTTCCCATTGTTTATCAATTTGCTCAAGTGAGCACAAGTAATGTCTCCATTCGTTGGGAATGAGGTCCATTATTATTACTGGTTTTGGTATATTGAATACACCACAGGTAGCTTGCCAGGCTGTGCCGTGGCTCTGGGTTCATCCCAGAAGGCCCCAATCTTTTTCTATGTCAGACAATCAACCATCCAGGGCCTATGGGGCAGAGACCTGGGTCTAGACAAGCCTGTCTCCTGTCTGTCACCTGTTGATGCAGCCGGGCACTGCAGCATACCCGCAACACCTCGAGGGGCAGTCAACCCTCACATAGCAGCTAAACCAAGGAGGATACCAGCAGTGAGATGCCATGTGCCCTACCATACTCTGGGATTGCTTCTCTTATTCCACCCCAACACCTCCACCACCACCTACCCAAACATCTTAAATTCAATATCATCACAACAAATCCCAACTGAGGAACTTTCTACATATTAACTGGCTTGTGCCGAAAGCTAGTGCAGGAGCTAGGGCACCTGTCTTGCCCATGGCCAACACAAGTTCAGTCTCAGGGGGCTCCCTATAGGGTTCCCAGCACTGCTGGGTGTGGCCCTACATAAAAAAGTAAGAAGTAACTATCCAGGACCTATTGCGTGAACAACAACATAAGACTGAAAAACAATCCAGTGCAACCTGAGATGCTGGCCTGGATCCTCCACCGGACAAAGAAAGCAAGTGAACAAATTAACAGTCTGTAATATATATTGGGGGTCTCTGTAGCCTCAGACACAAAAACCCATCTCAGGGGCCTGGGGGGTTCACTCAGATGCAGAATTCTGGCCCGCAGGAGGCTTCCAGGGCAGAGGAGCAGCTGCCCCTGTGTGTGTGTGTGTGGGGGGGGGGGGGGGTTGCTCTGCACAGGGACACAGACATGGGGGGAAATAGAGATAATAAAGGGCCTTCAACTGACCCTAACTCCCTCGGGGTCACCACCCTGGTGACAGACTGGAGTGCAGTGGGGCTGTGGTTGGGGGAAATGTGTGTCTTTGTCCAAAAGCACAATCACAGGGCACCAGCCCTTCTGGAGGTGAGCTTCACTTTACTGCAGGACCTTCCTGCTATTTTCTCTCTTTGCTGCATCACTAAACTCCTTATATAGACCTCACTGATCTCCTGAAATTCTTTCCTGTGTCAGGAAGGCGAGGAACCATAAACCTGGGTAAGATCAGAACTTTCCTTTTCTGCAGAGAGCAATTCCTCTCTCCAGCCTGAGTCCTCTGCTCCCAGAGGAAACTGGGGGGTGGGGAGAATCATCCCCCACCCTGGGGCAGAACAAGGGGAATCCTGGTTTCAGAGTTTCATCACTCCTGAAATCTGAAATCTCCAGGTACTTCCCTTGGTAACAGAGGTGGGTCAGAGACCACCTCTCATCTCTCCACTTCACTTAAGTCACATACAGTCCACTAACAGTATTGGTTTATTTTTGTTTTCGCATCACACCAGCAATGCTCAGGGATTACTGGCTCTCCACTCAGGAATTCCTGGCTCTCCACTCAGGAATTACTCCTGGCGGTGCTCAGGGCACCATATGGGATGCCAGGGATTGAGTCAGGCAGCCGTGTGCAGGCCAAGCACCTTACCCACTGTACTATTACCCACTGTAAAATATATTAATGACCCGTCACTCAAAATTTTATTTTTTATTTTATTATTATTTTTTTCTGATGCTCAGGGTTTACTCCTGGCTCTTCGCTCAGGAATTACTCCTGGGGAGCTCAGGGGACCATTTTCTACATATGATCAATTAATTTTTCTCACTAATGAAATATGATTGAAAGTGACAAGTGCTTCTTTTGCTCCAAATATTGTTAGATGAGAATAGTGCTTCCCTATCCTTTTTCACAAACCACCAGGAAACAGAGAGTTGTTGTGGAACAGAGGAGATGGTGAGGAGGTTGTGAAACAGAAAAGACTCAAGATGAAAGGTTTTGATTCCTGAATAATCAGGTGGGGGAAATTCTGGTTTCTAAATGTGAGAAAAATGATAAAGTACTGGGTTTATTAGAGGGACTATGTTGATTTAACTTAGATTCTCTAGTTTTGGGATTTAACAGCATCACCTGGAAGATGTGTTAGCACACTCATTGTTTGACTTATTTTTCAGAATTTCTCATTCTGGGGGCCAGAGTGATAGTACATTGGTTCGGACATTCGCCTTGCAAACTGCTGACTAGGGTTTGTTCCCTGGTACCCCATATGTCCCCCGAGCCCAACCAGGAGTGATCATTGAGAGTACAGTCAGGAGTAAGCCCTGAGCACTGCCAAATGGGACCATAAAACAAACAAAACAAAAACAGAATTTCTAACTTTGTGGTCTGGTATGGGTTTCATTTGAGCAAGTGAAAGTCCCTGAAGATTCTGTTAAAATATTTATGGAGGGTGGGAGAACCCATGATTACCAAGAATCCAAGAATAGGTAATTGACTCAAAACGAGAAATTAAAAATGAAGCTAAGTTATCTTTAACAGGGTTATTTAGTGCTGCTGTATTGACTATTTTTAACGCATGTCACCATGCTTGGTACAAATTAGGTACAGAACGGAAAACAAGTTCATTAAGCTTAATTTTATAGGAATTATTTAAACGATATTGGCATCTCAATTTTTTTCTAATTACCCAATCATACATTCTGCTTGTTCAGTTCTCTAAATGAGAAAGCCGTTGATTTATGATCAACATAGAGCTCTTATCTTGGGTGACCTTGCTGGCATCAGTGGGAATATTTTTTTTGGTTGTTGGATGATAGTGAGATGCCAGAGGGTCCTCAGACTAAAATAAAATAAAATTGAGTTGTCTTCTCTGGCACAATTTTAAAACAAATCACCCAACTTTCACTGATATTTAACACACTAGTATTAGTTTAAAGGATTTTTGTTAGGTCTGTTGGAGTATTCTGGGTTAGGTTAAAATGAATTAACTTTTCCACTTAGAAAAAACTTGCTTCAGTTTTGGAAGGACTTATTGTAGGTCTTTCCAAATTAAACTTAGTCCTTTTAAGGTGCCTCACATAAATTAAGCCTTGAAACACTTCAGAGAAATTTGTGATTTTATAGCTCTCTTCATCCAAAGTGCTATTATTAAATTAGCATTCTAGATTGCCTAGCTGACAGCTCTATTTCTTAAAATAGAGAACAGCTATATTCCTGGACACTACATCAAAAAGCTGAATCTGAAATTCTAGTTTCCAAATGGTTGCTTGTTTCAAGTACTATTTTTCTACTTTCTAATTTCTCTTGATTTGTTTTAAATGACATGATATACTTTGACTCTGAAGACCTATGTGCTCAGTACTTATAAGGAATACCATTCTCATTTGGATGTGAGTTCCAAACGCATTGCTTCTCTGTTGCTTTTACCTGGGTGTTTTTAATACCCAGTTCTGAATCCCACTTCCAGCCAAATAAATATCACAACTTGTTTGGCTTTGGCATGGCAGCTCTTATATTTATTTGTTTATTTGTCTATTTGTCTATTTGTCTATTTGTTTATTTGTTTATTTATTTTGCTTTTTGGGTCACACCCGGAGGTGCTCAGGGGTTACTCCTGGCTCTGCACTCAGGAATTACTCCTGGAGGTGCTTGGGGGACCATTTGGCAGCTCTTATAAACCCACAGTTATTACCTTGCTCAATCCCACCTTGAAGAATAGCAAGGTGGGTAGACCTTGACCGTTCCTTCCTGCTCATCCACACTTTGTCTCTATCTTTATCCCTTCCAATATTCCACAAATACTTACTTGACATTTACTCTTTGTTCAGCTCTGATGACTCACTAGTCAACTAGATGAAGAAAATTATGTATCTTATATTCTAACATAGAAAAAAATGGTGAAAAAAATTTCAGTAGAGAAACAGTTAATGTAGAATATAGTGTTCTGAAAAAAGATAAAAGTGAGGTTCAGTGATATATAGTGGAGTGAGTAGTCTAGCTCCTTATATCTGAAACTGTGGATGACAACGCCATATGAGACCATTTAATTGAATGTGGAGCTTGTGAATTTTTTTGTTTTAAAATAAATTTATGATATGTTATTAATAAACATTTGATTTGTATATTATTTTTAATATCCAGAGTAATGTCAAAATTTCTTAGGTGAAAGGGGTTTTGAGTGGAAAATATTTAAATATAGTGTAGCTGGTAGAGTGGGCAGGAAAGTCTTAAGATTTTCAAACAATTTCCAAATTCAGAAGAGATTAGTGCAAGAAATGTGTTCTAGACAGAAGAAAGTAAAGATTCTGAGATGAGAGATCATTTTTAGGTACTTGAGAAATAATGTGTTGCCATTATGGTAGACGGCCAGTCAATAAGCAGAATAAAGGGATATTTTCTGTTGAGGGGAGGTCTGGAAGGAGTCTAGATCAGACAGTCTTAATGCATTATGAAGCTTTTAAAATTTTTTTTGTAGTTAATGTAACATGGTTGTGTTAATGTTAACATTTGCAATATTGATGTACAGTTATCACACCTCACCACCATAAAGTGTTCAAGACCTTCCACTAATGTCCTTAGTCTGCCTCTTCGTTCTCCCTTCCCACTTTCCCCACTGCTTGATGAAATGAGTTTTGTAAGTAAAGGTCAAGGACTTGACATCATTCATTACCTTTTATTTCCTTGTTTTGTTTCTATGTACCACAGATTAGTGAGATCATTCAATGTTTGTCATTTTTTTCTCTAATTATTTTTGCTTAATATGATGCTTCCATGTCCATCAAAGTTGTAGTAAATGACGATACTTCATTTTCCTTGCAGGTATACAGTGCTCCATTGTGTTTCTAGGTCATAGTTGCTTTATCCATTCATCTGTCATCAGACATTTGGGTTGCTTCCAGATCCTAGCTATTGTGCTAAGCTCTGCAATGAACAGAGGTGTACATATACTTAAACCATAGTTCCAGTCAAAATCCGGATAGCTGAAAGGACCAAATTCTTTTTCTTTCTCTCTTTTTTTTGTTTTTATAAACTGCTTAATGAGCTGTCTCAGTTTCTAAATGGTCTCATTTCCTAGGAGACCTAAATAGCCTATGAGTGGGTGCTTTGAGATTAAAAAACAAAAAATCCTTGCTCTACATTCCAATTTCTAACTGTTCTTACTTCCTTCCCTTTCTGTTTTGTGGAGACCAGAGGAAGATTAACAAAGCAGCAACTTATGAAACAATACTGAGTTTATCCCTCAAATGGTGCTTTTGTTGAGATGATGTACTTCTGATTTACAGTTATTGGCAGGCATTCCAGCCACAGAAAAATAAGTAAAGATTTCTTGAGGAGAAATTTATAGTCATCAAACATAAAAACAATTTAAATTTTTGTGGTTTCAGCAAAACGGCTCCATTAAAATGAAGGATTCCTTTTTCAATAGGATGCTAGAAATATTTTGAAACTGGAATCAACTTTATAATTAGAGTTGGTGTTAGAAAGAGCACGGGATGTAGAATGAAAAAACTTTCCTATATACCTTCCCACCAAGTACTTTAGCTAGGCAGTATGGCCACTTCATTTTTCTGGACAGGGTAATATTTAAGTCAAATCTTTTTAAAGAAGAGGCTACTTTCTCTTAACAGGATGAGCTCAAATACTGGTTTATCCACTTACTAGTTGTAATATCTGGGTAAATAACAAAATATTTTAGTCATTATTTTCTTACCTCTAAAACAGCAAAGAGTGAAAAGGATAAAAATCAGATAGCTGAAGGAATGCTTTTATCACAATATCTGGCTCATGATAAATGTTAATCATTGCTGTTATTGGTGTTTACTATGTGATCATCATTGCATCTGTTGACCCTAGCATCAGAGTATTAGTCTGGTTGGCTGAGTATCACTGGGTGTGGCTTGAGTCCTCAGAGCACTGCTGGGAACACCTCCAAGAAAATAACTTTAAAATTAAAAAAAAATCTGACAGTCTTATTAAAAAGGGGGGGAAAGCGAAACAAAGTAGATATACAGATAGGTCAACAGACTCATGACAAAATGTTCATCATTACTAAATAATCTGCAAATTCTAAATAAATTCTGAACAAATTCTGAGTACTAAATGAAGATGCCAATTAAATAAATAAACTGTAAATTAAAAATGACATTGACAAATGAGATATCACTTCACACCAGTGAGATTTACTCTATCCAAATGTCAAAAAGAACAAGTGCTAGTGGGTATGTGAACAAAAAATAAACCTTGTTCACTGTTGGTAGGAATATAAGGTGGCCTCTACAGAAAACAATATGGAGACTTAAAAATATTAAAATATAGTGTTGTCATGATTGAACAGTTTATCTCCATAGTAACTAACCCATGAAAATAAGAATATTGATTTGAATATATGTGCATATTCATTGTAGCTCAGTAAATGCTCGAGTTGAGAGCCTTCTACTGAGACTATACCTCCTACACGGCAGAGCCTGGCAAGCTACCTGTGTTTTATTTACTTGTTATGCCAAAAACAAGTAACAATTATGGACCTCAATTCCATGACCTGAAGAATGGTTTTGGGCTCTTCCTGTCCCTGTAGCAAGCAGATGCCCTTGGGTTACACTTGCTTGTGACAGGACTAAAGGAGATGTTACTAGTGCCCACTTGAGCAAATCGATAAACAATGGGAAGACAGTGATACAGTGATACAGTGATTGCTGTTATTGGTGTTTACTATGTGCTGTGACCTGTGCTAAAAATTTATTTCTACCTTCTAATTAAACATTTTCCAGAGTGTTTCATATGTGTATTTCTAAAGTTCAAATGAGTTCAAGTACTCTAAACTCTGTAATGACAGCAACTGCAAATCCCCTGTCCCATCTCACTAGGCTCAATCCCTCTCTTTAGAGACAACCAATTTCAAATTTATAAGTTGTTTGCTTTGTTTTTATGTATCTAAACATATTTTTATTTATGAATTTATCAATTATCTCTAGCATTTAATATTAGTAGGTGTTAGGTCTTTTTTTCTCTCCTTGCTCCTCTTTCATCAGGAATTTCTTTTCATTTATTATGGCTATATCTCAACATAGCTTTATCACTACCATTACTATATTTAAATTATCACCTACTAAAATAATTTATTCTGTTTACTCTTTCTCCCTTTCATCAACTCCTTCCTTCCTTCCTTCCTTCCTTCCTTCCTTCCTTCCTTCCTTCCTTCCTTCCTCCCTTCCTTCCTTCCTTCCTTCCTTCCTTCCTTCCTTCCTTCCTTCCTTCCTTCCTTCTTCCTTCCTTCCTTCCTTCCTTCCTCCTCCCTCCCTCCCTCCCTCCCTCCCTCCCTCCCCTTTTCTCTTTACTCTTCATTCCTTGCATCCACATCTCTGTTCCTTTCACGCTTTTGGTTTTCTTTTCCTGTTACTGAAAATATCTTACTCTTTTGTATATCTCTCTCATTTTGGTGTGCTTTGAATAAAACTCTCCAATGGAATTTAAAAAACACATGGGATGATTTTTTAAAGTAATCAAATTAACTAATCTATCTATTGCCTCTTGCCCCCCCCACCCCCCAAGACATATTCTCCTGAACTTTCTGTTCTCTTTAAACTTGGACTAGTTGTTTCGAACTGCTGCACACATATTCTCTTGGGATCTCTGATTATTGAACTCAGTGTTTTCCTCTGGTTTGACCAGACATTTCCTGATGTAACTTTCTGAGAAGTGTATATGGTATGCCATACACTGAGATGTTGACCACCTGAAATTACCATTATCTACTTTCTCATATGATTTATATCTTTACTTGGTAGATAGTTTTCAGTTGGAAATATACTCAGGATATTTCTAAAAATTTCATTACTTAAATAACACATACAACATGCACACCTTTTTTTTTTTTTTGCTTTTTGTGTCACATCCGGCGATGCTCAGGGGTTACTCCTGGCTCTACACTCAGGAATTACTCCTGGCAGTGCTCGGGGACCATATGGGATGCCGGGAATCGAACCCAGGCCAGTACAGGCCGGCCGCGTGCAAGGCAAACGCCCCTCCGCTGGGCTATCGCTCCGGCCCCGTGCACACCTTTTTGATGGGTGAAGTAACACAGTTATAGTAGAGCTAATGCTGTTGATGTACAGTTTCTGAGTCACCACCGCCAAGGTGCTCAAGACTTCCACCATCTACTTTTTGTCAATTCGAAATCAGACTATTCTTCCCTCGCTCTAAGCCTTCTCCCAATGCTATTCTCAGTTCTGTAGTCAAAGCCCAAGGCTTTGTTATTGTTAGAAACCGCCATCTCCTTGCTTTATATTCCACAAGCAGTGAGAATCGCTTATAGACCGACATAACAACTTTTTCCACAACTTATGAATGTGAGACAACTATGGTTTTTGCAATGTGATATATGTCTCAAATACTTCATTAGTGCCAGAATACCTTACTGTCTCACTTATCAATTTTGAAGTACTTTTATTGTTGTCAAACTTGAGTGTTGTGCTCTTTGATAGGCTTGATACCTTTTGTTTCATTCTTAATAAACTGTCTGAAATTTATGTTCTGAATCACTTTTAATATTCTTTTTATCCTAGTGTTCAGAAAATTAATGATAATGTGGTCTTATTTGGTTTCTGTTGGGTCAATCCATGTACAGAGCACTTTGAGAGTACCTTCAATTTTGACATTTATGTTCTTTTGTTCTAGAATCATCCTGCATCTATGTTTAATAATGTGCTTCCATGTTTTCTTTTTTAAATTCGTGCTGCACCTATAAATAGTGCTTGGATATCTTTTTGATATTTTTCTATTTTTCTAACTTTCTATTTGGTTCTTCTTTGTGAAAAAATTTTGATACTATTAAGTCCATCCATAGAATTTTATTTTTTATTCAATAAGAAGCATTCAATAGTTTAATATTTTGGAGGTATAAAAACACTCAATTTTTATACTGAAAAATAACATTTAAGGAGCTAATAAATATCTTATAATGTTTTTTAAATGTCCTTTATTTTGTCTGTGAATTTATAACCTCCACATTTATTTTAATTTCTTTGTTTTTTGCACATTATAGATTTTCTCAAATCTATAATATGCAATGTTTATCTTTGTTTTACTTATTTGAGAGTAAGATGCTAAAATTGAAAGAGATTATTGCTATTTGATATTGGTGAAGATATAGACAAACAGGAAATTGCTGTTAGACTACACTAGACTACTTGGGGAAAAGTAAGTTGATTCAAATAAGTAGAGAAAATCAGCTTTCCAATGAATTGAAAATAAACATCCTATGACCCATATACCTACAGATAAAATCCATTAAAGGTATGTATGATATGTTTGAAGAGATACAAGCAAAATGTCAAAGAATCAATATTTATAATATGTATAAAATGCTAATAAATAGAATGGTCATGATTAGAAATCATAAAAATGTTTCTTTCCAATGGAACATTGTGCAACATTTAAATTTCTTGCTAAAGTACCAATATCTGCATAAATAAATATCACAAATATTAATGTTAAAATATGTAATAGGTGCCTATCACCAGTCTAGTGGGCAAAACAAAGTGTGCTGTTTTAATTCAAGAATATTATGCATCAATATATAAACAAACACCTCCATATGTTCCTAATTTTAAAGGTCTTTTTCTGAGCATGCTAGTAAGAGAAGTCCTGATTAAAAATATATATGTATTATATTTTAATATAGTTAATAAATATTTTATATATATTAAATTACATATATTATATGTAGATTTTAAGTCAGTGGAGGAGGAAAGATGTCTTAGGAAAGACCGTGAAGGCCAGTTTTTGGGTTGATGGAATTGCTTTACTTCTTGACTTGACTGATAGCAGTGTAAGTATTCACTGTGTGATATCTAATTTTTATTTAATTTTCTTCTAGTACTGTTATGTATATTTTACAATAAGAATATTTTATTAAGAGAATAAGTTACTAAAAAAAGTTTGAAATTCTATGTGAATGAACAAAATTGGAAAACTTGTGCCATTTCTGAAAGCTATTGGGTACTGATACAGAAGTTTCCTAAGGGGACCCTAAATGTCAATATTGATTTGTCTTTCTTCCCCATAGTGTTATTCAATTATTTCAGTGAACAATTTGTCAATTATTTGCCCGAGGCAGTATTGCAAGGCTGCCAGTAGTCCTAAAGGGAATTTGGAAATAGTTGGGGCTTGTTAGTCACTAAGCCAATTTTAACTTGATCTACTTACTTCCAGTAGGCTGTGTCTCCAACTCCAATCTTTCCTGTGTCTAGGTGTCCATGGCTTTCAATTTTTTCCTACTAAATATATCCTGCCTATTGGCTAGAAAATTATTAGCAATATAACTATTCCTGATTTGTATTTTTAAATAAACATCTTTGCTTCTCTTTCCTTTATGACAGAATTAGTTATAACAATTTATAAAGTTTTCATATATTCTATATTTTATGAAATGTCTGTCCCTCCCCAAATCTTTTTTCCTCCTTCCCATCTTCCCTCCCCCTTATCTTCCTTCTTTCTTACATTCTTTTACTTTCCTCCTTTCCCTCCTTGCCAAGAAAAGAATCAAGTGAAGTCATGTGGACAGATAGTGAGTCAGATCCATAAGGATGTCAGGGAAAATGGGATTCCATTATTTTAAAGTCACTGCAGGGTTCTTCTGTTGGTTTAATATGGTTTCACTGATCCAATAATATTCAAATTCACTTGGTCCACATATTAGTATAGAGTGTCATCAGCATTACCTGGAAGCAAAATTTCTGGTCTCCGCCCAGACTTCCTGAATCAGAATCTGCATTTCACAAGGATATTAGGTGATTTTCATGCTCTAGAAAACTTCCAAAACATTTGGAATAATGTCAGCACTACTCAGATGGATTAACATTAATTGAACTCTGTTCTTCAAGATGTCTTGTTTCCCCATCATTTATCAACTCCCTGTTTTCAGTAGAACTGTTCTGGCATTTCTCATTTATATCCTCCTGCTCGGTAATCTAATTTCTTCAGTGACTTGCCAGGATATCTGTGCATTTCTGCTCTTGTGAAAATCTTTCCGGGATTACCTTTAGAACTGCAGACTTTTCTGGTCATTCAAACTCATACTCTGTCTTGCTTATATGTTCTATTTCCATGAGTATTAGTTATAATAATTTGTGATATCACTTTGTGTCCATTTATCTTATCTAAGAAAATTCTAATGTACTCAAACTCAGCAGTCAACTCCTCATTATTGAAACTCTTTCACAGGGAGAAACAATCAGTGATTTCAACTCTGAGGAATTAAAAATATATTTACAAGCTAAATCAGAGCTCTAAGTCCCTGGTTAAATTTCAATTCTTCTAATTCAGGGTGTGAAAGGTGCTGCCTGCATGCTCTGTGTTTCTGAAATGATTTATTGTTCAGAGCAGTTGAACATTCATCTAACCCCTTTACTGAACAATGAGATGGGACAAGGCCTTCGTTCATCTCTGACTTCCTGGTGAATGATTTCTATTGAATGACTCGGAATGAATGGTTTCTGTATCTGTCAAACCTCTCTGAGTGTCTTGAAATAACCAAAAGCCAGAATAACGAAGGGCCATATGCAATTGTTTCTTCTTGCTTTAGATAAGCAGGTAGTATATGGTATAGCTAGTCAATTGAATGTGGTTTATGAATCTAGTCTTCTTTATTAGATGTAGTTCAATTCTGATAGAGAAGCTGTATTCAGTGTGGTTTCTGTTTCTAACTATTGCAAGGAAAGGTTACATGAACTCCAAATAAACCCTTTAATCTTCTGATATTTAGGAGGCTTCACATTATATTTACTCTGTCTGAAGAATAAAAGAGGCAATAACAGCTGGGTTGGTAAGAAAATGAATGAATATACAGAGGGTATACAGAGATAGTGGAAGGTCTATCTTATTTATTAAATAAATTTAGAATCTTATTTATGGTCTCTAGCCCACCTCCTATAATACTGCCTTATTACTGGCAGTGGAACCATCTATTTAAATCTCCCCATTGTACAACTCTTTCTACTCCAGTTTTTATGCCAAATTTGGCATGCAGATAGAAATTCTATAGGAAAGAAGCTGGAACCCCTAGAACAAAGCTAAAGAGGTTCTTACAATCCCCTGGAAAGAAAAGAATCAGATGTTTGTGAAACATCTTATAGTTTTACTTTTATCCTCTTCTCTAAATCTTGTTTTAGGAAATTACATCTTGAGAATTCAGTCCAAATACAAAAGCAAAATCCTTTCTATTTGAAATTGTATAATAAAACTTGGCACAGTTTTTATCAAAGGAAAATACCAGAGGCAGGAGCAGAAAGAAGGGGTTGAATTTTACAGAAATAGAGGCTGTAAAAAGAAGTCTTGGTTTTAGGGTCTCAGCTTGAGGATTTTTATATTCTGAACTTGTACTTTTAAACAGTATCTTAACTTCCTAAATTCTATAAGACTACAGCATACTTATCATTATAAGATTTCCTTTAAAAATATAAAACCTTTCAGGATATCTTCTGCCAAATATTTTTATTTCCCACCCATTATACTTTTCATCATTCCAGGTTGCTTCTCTTTCTTCATTATTATTTTCTTCACCTTGGGATGGTTTGCTCTCACCTGCAATCAAAATAAGTGAACCAGTTTGAACTTTTTGCAAAGTATAACCAGATTTCTTTCTGAGTTAAAAATTCACATTTCCAAATGGGAATGTAGCTCCTCTGAGGAAAGCTCTGACACTTTGCCTCTGGTGGAATTATGAAATTCTGTGAATTTGCTACAGGCAAATCTTGCTGTTTCTGCTGAACTTAAACATATTTTTTGAAAAAAAATACAGCCAAAATGCAATATTTATGATACTTTCTCATTTAAAACATATTTGCAGATTATATTTTCATTAAGTGTGACATATATTTTCCTTGAAATGCAGCATTTTGGAAGCCCTCTTTTAAAAAAAGCTTATCTATTCTCTCTGACATATAAAACAACAGAAAGCCTTCTATTTTTACAGTATACTTGCACTGTGCAAGACAATGGTTGATACTATCCCTCAATTTCCCATATGCCAGTTATTTATCTGGAAGAATGACCTGTGTGTTTTCCTGAATATTCTTCTAAGTTAGCTGATTGTCTTTGAAATTTAATCTAATTTATTTTGATTTGTTTTATTTCAACATTGTGAAGAATAGATCATATTGACCTAATAACTGTAGATTCAGCTAAATTTTGGTGATATCTTGGAGTGTTCTTTCTCAATATTGTTATTTGTGGTAGTCTTTGGGCACCCTAGAACACCCCTCAGGAGGTCAAAACAAAACTGCTACCTTAACGGGTCCTATTATGAATGTGAAATACTATTCAAAATCTCCCTACCTAGATACACACATCAACAAATTCCAAAAAGTTATTTACCGTAGGTTGTGTTTGTAATCTGGGTTTAACTTTATACTTAGGCTGTATAACCTTCTTTCCTACTGTCATCAAGTATTTCTCTACCTAGTTTTACCTTCATTCCAATTTGAAATATAATTTTTCCTCTGAAAAGATACCAGAAATAGGATAGCAACATTTATCAGCTTTTCTTTTTGTGAGGCTATTTCCTGTCATTCTGCTATTCCTTATAACAATTCTGTAGTTTTGATGATTATCCTTCATCACTGTTTCAGATAAGTTTCAGATAAGGCCAAGCAAAGTTAACTAACTTTCTCCATATCACAAAAGGGAAGTATGGCAGAGCTACAGCTCAAATATAGGTCTTCTGATGCTAGCTGTGCAATACTGCCTCTTCTAAATGATGACTGTATCTCATCACATTTCCTTGTTTCTCAGAATATGATCCTTGGGCAGCAGCATCAGAACTATGAAGTAGCCTATTAGAAATGCAGAATTGAATCCCAGGCCCCTTGTAAATCTACAGAAAGGGAATCTGTGTTTTAACAAGATCCCCGGTGATTTTTATGCACATTAAAACTTGAGAAACATGAAGGCAAGGACAAGAAAACTTTTAGAAAGACTGAATTGTAAATATTTAATATTTAGTGGAATTTGTAAGCTTTGTTTTTACTACTCAACTTTGCCATTTTATTTTATTTTGTTTTACTTTATTTATTTATTTAATTTTATTTTTTTTGCTTTTTGGGTCATACCCAGTGATGCTCAGGGTTACTCCTGGCTCTGCACTCTGGAATTACTCCTGGCAATGCTCGGGGACCATATGGGTTGCCGGGGATCGAACCCGGGTTGGCTGAGTGCAAGGCATATGCTCTACCCTCTGGACTATTGTTCTGGCCCCTTAACTTTGCCATTTTAATATCAAAGGGCCATATATTACATGAAAATATATAAGCATAAATATGTCTCACTAAAACTATGTCTAGACACTGTATGGGCAGTGAGTTTGAATTTCTTACAATTTTACACTTAGTGTTCAGTTTTCATTTTATTTAAAATTTAAAAACATTTCTAGCTGGAAAATATTTCCAAAGCTAACAACAGGCAAAATTTATACATTTGTGATAGGTTTCCCGTTGTTTCTCTAGAGGAGCCCTCTCTCTTCTAGGGCCATTGGGCCCTCTTGGTCTGCAGAGTTTCCTAAGGAGTACTACAGGTGGAAATTGCATAATTAAGAGGCATGGTGTAAGATCAGGGGGTAAAATGGTATGGCAGAAGGAAAATAGGAAGAAAACAAGATTTGAAGGGTTTATTTTTGGAAAAACAATGGGGAACAGTGATCTAGATACTTGAATAAACTTCAACAAGTTCAAGTTACTCTTTGTAATCAGGCATTCTCTTCTTACTCACATCAAAATCCCATGTGTCAAGTGTGGCCTTTCCTCTATAAATTTCTAGAGACAGATGCATTTTTTGACTATTGTTTTGAGCAAATCTGATAAACTGTCACTCAATATTTTTACAGTTAAAGCTTTAAAATTCTATAGTGTTGCAGGACACCTAAAAGCCTAGGCCTCTGCATCTGCCCTGGATTGCCTCCTGCCGGTCACTTCATAGATAGGGGGACAGTCTGAATGTGGCAGTCTTATCTGACCATGTGTTCTGTACTGGCTGGTATATTCTCTCATGCTACCACAATCATCGTGGGACTAGCTAGATCTTACCAGCATATTTGCCTGGCCACGTTGGATCTCTAAGTAATTAGACCAGAAAGAAATGCTGTTTGCCTCCAAGCAAGCAAGCATGGCTCCCCTGATAACTCAAAGGCAACTAAAATACAAAACTACCGTGAAGTAGACGAGACTCTTGTGAAGGCTTGCAGAAATATTTAACTGGCATTAGTATTAGTCTTTGGTACAGAGACATGCCATCTCAGAAACCCTCTTCTCTACCCTATAAAGGCAATTCCAGGCAGATCTTGGCTTAAGATATTAGGTGAGGTGCTGGGAGAAATTACCTGAGGGCATTTGATCCTTCCTGCCAGGGGAAATTACATTTAGCTTATAACTTCCCCCCAGCTCTGCTAGGAGGCTTTTAATTAGCTCTGGGTCCTTGTAAACAACCAGATGGCCTCCTGAAGTTGCTACATTCTATAGAGCTATTTTCCTATTTTCATCTCTAGACAGCTCACCAGTTTGGGCGGATTTCTAGCTATAAAATAAGCTGTAAGAAGAAAGAATTTCTCTCTCTTTTTCCCCTTTTGCCATTTTGGCTTCCCTTGGTGTTTTGCTTCTCCGTCCTCTTCATTCTCTGTTGGGGCTCAACACGTGGTGGCGCCATCTTGGCCTACACCTGGCTGGGGCCTAGCTGGGAACCCAGAGTCCAAGTTTTCCCTGCTCTTGGATTGTGTATTGGAACCTGTGATAGTAAAGCCCTTTTTAAAACTGCATCGGATTCCTGAGTTTTCATCCATTCCCCTCCGGCTTTGGAGCTAGAAGGGAACTTCGCTTCCGGCACTGTCGGGGGGACCCGGTGGCGCCCCGACACTATAGAAGATAAATTCTAAATTACTGATCATTTATATGATCTTCTTTATATATATGCAGAATTGATTATAAATAAATGCAGAATTAAATTTATATAAATATAACAGAGTTTTATGAATATGTATTTCATATTAATAATTTTATATAGTTTTATTTGTTAAGTTTTATACATATTCATATGGTTTTATTTATGAATGCATATGAATTTATATATATATATATAACTATTTCGACATACTGTTTTAAGGGAATTCTGGATAGATAGGAAGACAACATAATGGGGTAACTACATAATCAAAATAGGGGGGTAAGAGACAATCAAGATTTAACCTAAGTGTCTTATATTCTTAATGACTTATACAATGACTTATACTGTCCTCTATTTTACTGCATATAGATATTTTGAAACACAATTTTAAAAAGAATATGGGTAGAAAGGAAGGGAATGAATTGGTATAACTATATTTCCAAAGTGGAAGGGTAGAGAAATAATCAGGAGGACAGTTCAGGATCGAAAGAACACATTATAGAGAACTGATCCTTGCTGTCCATTATGCTTGAAAATGGGAAAAATTACTTACCAAATGCCATGGCAACAGTTAAATATATTATTATATTTCCCTTACTAGCATCATCACTGATGTCTCTTCTAGAATAAACAGAGAATATTTCTTTTCAGAAATTGTTTATCATGACAGTGCAGCAATGTCAAAATGACATGTCAAAGGAACAAATGGGGGAACACAGGAGATGCAGCTGTTTTTGCATGTTCATGTATCATGCCAATAAATGGAAACTCTAACTACTGATGTTACATAAAAATTGCTTATTTTTTTCATATCCCACAGATAAAAGGAGTCATTAGGTAAGACAGAGAAGGGAACAATGTGCCAACAATTATTGGAAATAATAATGCCAACCTAGAACTGAGCATTGAATGTAGCTGGCCTTTTTAAAGGGATCTACATGATAACCTCTAAACGTATGTATTGTAAGCCACAATGTGTAAGAGAAGAGAGAGAGAGAGAGAGAGAGAGAGAGAGAGAGAGAGGCAAAAGTGTCTGCCATAGAGGCAGGCCAGGGGAGTGGGGAGGAATCGGGACATTGATTGGTGGTTGGAAATGGGCACTGGTGGAGGGATGGGTGCTGGAACATGTATGATTGAAACCCATACATGAAAATTCTTTATAATTGTATATTTTATGGTGGTATAATAAAATGAATTTTTAAATGCTTATTGTTAAATTATAACTCATTAGGGATAATTATGTAAGAATATCTAGTTTTTGCTATATAGGGTAATAAATAGAGTTGTTCTATTGGTTTCTATCTGTAATGTAGACTAGGTTCATCTCAAAGGTTGTCTTGTTTTTTTTTTTTGTTGTTGTTGATTTTGGGTAACAGCCAATTGTGATCAAGGTTTACTCCTTGGTTTACATGCAGGGATTACTCATGGTGAGTTGGGATACCATATTGGGAGCCAGCGATTGAATGAAGCTGGGTTCACTGTATGCAAGGAAATTGCCCCACCCACTATACTATTACTCCAGCCCATTTAAATTTTTTAAAGCATACATATATATGCTCTCCTCTCTGCATGTTATACCTCACTCTCAGCATTTGCAAGTTTCAGTTTTCTGAGCAATAATGCTCTCATTAAAGCTGCTATTTGACATTGACATTCTCTGCTGATATTGTTGAAAGCTGTTTGAGCATTATTTGTACATACAGATATAACCTGTGTTTTTCAATCAAGAGAGGCAAGGATATATACTAATGAGCTTGGTGAACAAATACAGAGAAAATGCCCAGGTAAGGATCACATGGCTTAAGTTTTTATTTTTTTCTTTCTGACACAAGTTCTTAACCAGGCAAATGTGTCAATTTGGGTATCATCAATTTCAGCAATAACTTTCCCAGGGTTTTTGGGATTTTATCTTCAAATGTTTTGCCAGATGCAATTAAGGCAGTGGTTTATGTTTTGTTGTAGCAATACAGGAGGATTCTGGCTCAAATTCTGTAGAATGAGAGTGCCAGGCATACACTTTCCAACCTAATTTATTTCTAGTGCAAAATAACAACTAAGCATACAAAATGCTCCAGAGAGGTCCCCAACACTAACCATCAAGCAAAGTGTAGCAGGCTCATCCAATAGCCTGGGGGAGTTCTGAGTCTTGCGCCTCTGTGCTCACTGAGGGGAGGAAGTGCAGACAAATTTTGGCTAAGAAGCTTAGAGTAAGGTAATAGATGAGCTATATGACATGCCTGAAAACCACTAGGGATAAGAAACAAAGTTACAAACTACTGAGCTTTTAGAGGACCAGCTTTGGAACCCACTGTGACAGATAACAACAGAACAACAGTATCTGCACTATTGCTGGTAAGGGAACCATGGCAGAGGATGTATGCTCCATCCCAGACTCATCAGCATGTAATCAGTTTCTCTTTTTTTAAGAGAGTAGGGAGGAGAGAGGGAGGGACTGTGGGGGTGTTCTTCCACCATTCTCCACTCTGGGATGACATGAAGTAAATGGTAACACCAACTGTTACCACTTTACCTTGTCAAAGTGTTGTCATTATATAAGCTCTTCTTTTCAGCTGCAACATCAAGTCAAGCTATCCTTATGCACACACATCTTGCAAGTCTCTTGAAACAATTTCTATGCTATCATGCATCTGCCCTTTTTATATACCTTCGATCTCATCTCATGTACTGTAACCACCTGAGGCCTTTGTTCTGGCCATAATGAAATGCTTGCCGTGCTGGGACTGCGGCTGTGTACTTGACTTTGTTTTCCCGTGTTCTCTTTACTTAAATACTCCTCTCAGTTTTGCACACCTCATTGATTCTTGCCATAATTTCAACACTAAACTTAGTTGTCCTTGGGGATGGAGAGATAGTACAAGGGTTAAGGTTGTTTCATACAGCTTATGGATCCCAAAGCTGTATCTTGTGTCCTGAGAGACATCAGGAATGAAGACCAAGAATCCCTGGGTTGGAAGCTCTTTGATGTTCCATAGTTCTTTGGAAGACACAGCAAATTGTATACCTAGTTGTACTTGTCTACTTATTCCTCATTTATGCGAACCTTTTGAGGCACACTGACATTACTTAACTTCCCACACCAACTTGCTGATAGATGACTGGCCCATTTCTGCTTACCAGGATGTAGACGTTTCTTGCTAGCAATTGTGGGAAAACTTTCTAAAATGGACAGGTAGCTGGTATCTTTCCTTTGGCTCTTGTGTCTTCTTTCTTTAGTTTTGGGAAATTAATGGAATATATGGTGATATTTATGCCATTTTGTGATCATTATGATGATACCCATTTCCAGAGAATAATGGATACAAGATAAAAAGATTGGGTTGTTAATGGATAAAAGAAAAAATACTGGGTCCCTCATACCATGATTATACCTGGAATCAATCTTGGGATGACTGTCTCAAGGTATTTGTTAATGAGAAAAACTAATTCTGCTCTTTTAACATCATAGTTAATTGAATTTCATATTTTTTGATTACAAATGCTTTTCTGACCAATTATCTACCAATCATCATTTTAAATTTTACTTAATTTTTTATTCCATAACTCACCTTTGAGCAATTTGAAATATAGGGCCACAATTTATTAATTTGTTCTCTTAGCACAAAGAATGTTCTCTACACTAAACAGGAGTTAAAAACATATTTTTTTTTATAATTTATTCCTCTTTTATTTTTTTTTTGGGTGGTTGATCTTTTTTTAAAATTTTTTTATTTTTAAAATTACAAAGATATACAATTAAAAAAGTTCATATTTGGGTTTTGGTCAAACAGTGTTGCAGCACCCATCCCGCCACCAGTGCCCATCTCCCACCACCAACGTCCCCGGTTCCTTCCCCCTCCCCCAGCCCTGCTCCATGGCAGGTTCTTTATTTCTTTCCATTTCTCTCTCTTTCTCTTTTCCTTCCCCTCCAGACTATGGATTACAGAACATACATTAAAGGGTTGTCATGTGTATCTTTTTGCCTCTATTTAATGCTCAGTTCTAGGTTGGCATTAGTACCCTCAACAATTGTTAGCACACTGTTCCATTTTCTGTCTTACCTAGCCTCTGAATCCCACACGTTTGTGATAATTTCCACCTTTGACAGGACCTCCTGATATATGTTTCACTTGACCTTGGATATTGGTATCATAATATGTACCTATATATTTATGTTATGCAGATAAATGCAGTCATTCTGTATCTGTCTCTCTCCTTCTGGCTAATTTCGCTCCAACATAATCTTCTCCATGTCCATCCATTTGTAGGCAAATTTTATAACTTCATTTTTCCTAACAGCTGCATAGTATTCCATTGTGTAGATGTACCAAAGCTTTTTTATCCAGTCATCGATTTTCGGGCACTCTGGTTGCTTCCAGATTCTGGCTATTGTGAATAATGCTGCTATGAACATAAAAGTAGGGATGGTGTTTCCGCTGCGTATTTTTGGCTTCCCAGAGTAGATTCCCAGGAGTGGTATGGCTGGGTCAAATGGGAATTCAATTTCTAGTCTTTGGAGGAATGTCCATATTGTTTTCCAGAAAGGCTGTACCAGCCGGCATTCCCACCAACAATGGATGAGTGTCCCCTTTTCCCCACATCCACGCCAGCACTTGTTGTTCTTGCTCTTTTGAATATGTGCCAGTCTCTGTGGTGTAAAGTGGTATCTCATTGTTGTTTTGATTTGCATCTCTCTGATGATTAGTGATGATGAGCATTTTTTCATATGTTTTTTTGCCATTCGAATTTCTTCCTTGCTGAAGTTTCTGTTCATTTCTTCTCCCCATTTTTGATGGGGTTGTTTGTTTTCTTCTTGTAAAGTTCTACCAGTGCCTGATATATCCTGGATATTAACCCCTTATCAGATGGGTATTGGGTGAAAATTCTTTCCCATTCTGTGGACTGCTTTTGTATCTTAGTCACTGTTTCTTTTGAGGTGCAGAAGCTTTTTAGTTTCATGTAGTCCCATATGTTTATCTTTTCTTCTAGTTGCTTTGTTAGTGATGTTTCATCTTTGAAGATGCCTTTAGCTTCAATGTCATGGAGGGTTTTTCCTATATTTTCTTCAATGTACTTTATGGATTCAAGTCTGATATTGAGATCTTTAATCCACTTTGATCTGATTTTTGTGCATGGTGTTAGACACAGGTCCAAATTCATTCTTTTACATGTCGCTGCCCAGTTTTCCCAACACCACTTATTGAAGAGGCTTTCCTTACTCCATTTTAGACTCGTTGCACCTTTATCAAAGATTAAATGATCATGTGTTTGAGGTTGGGTGTCAGGATACTCAATTCTATTCCATAGGTCCACGGGTCTGTTTTTATTCCAATACCATGCTGTTTTAATTACTACTGCCTTGTAGTACAGTTTGAAGTTGGGTAAGGTGATGCCTCCCATCTTCTTTTTCCCCAGGATTGCTTTAGCTATCCTTGGGGGTTTATCGTTCCATACAAATTTCAGGATTGTTCGGTCAATTTCTTTGAAGAATGTCATGGGTATCCTTATAGGGATTGCATTGAATCTGTACAGAGCTCTAGGGAGTATTACCATTTTGACAGTGTTGATTCTCCCCATCCATGAGCAGGGAATATGTTTCCATTTCCTTGTGTCCTCTTTTATCTCTTGGAGCAGTGTCTGATGTTTATGCTTGTACTACTAAAGTATTTTTCTTTCTAATGAGCTTATGTACAATTATTAAGACTATTACATTATATCCATAACATTTATAGCTTTCAAGTGTCGGATAATAATGATATCATTAAAATGAAGGGCAGTATAGATGGTATGGGGTTAAGCCCTTTCCTTTGTGTGTAGAAGATCCAGATTTGACACCCAGCACTGTCAGAAGTGACTCTAGATATGGTCAGGAGTAATTTCTAGTCATCCCTGGCTCTATCTAAAAAACTAAACCAAAGAATTAAAGTCAAGAGATGTTTTAATGCAGTTTTGTATACAAAATGTCACTGTTAAATCTGATGGTTAATATGGGCAGAAATCATGATACGTGAAAGAAAAAAATTAGGCCTCTGTTCCCCATCTGCCCCTCCCACATGTGTCTTGACCTGACAGATGTCTAGGCTCACCATTGGATTATCTGTAAAAGGATTAGAATTTTATCTTAGTTATCTTTAACACATGATATCACCCACTATCACCGCTAAACACCCCTAAATGGGTAAATAGCTTTTGGTTTGTTGGTGCTATGTACGTGCAGGGTATAAAATCAAGTTAAATTTGAGGATTTTTATAATTGATCTGAATTAATAAAATTGAGCATGATTTTTCTAAGATTGGGACTTCACTATTTACCTAATATCAAAAATAGCCTCACAATTCTTACTTACAGTGTACATGATTTGCTTTCAGAACATAGTTTCAAAAGGGTATGTTTCAGGGTTAGTAAATGCACTTTTCATCAGATTGGCCTCTAAGGCTTTTTTTCTGTCACAGTATGAGGATCCATGTGGCAAACCCCAAGCAGAAGAATTTCAGGTAGGAGACTACTGTTCAATATTAGCTATTCAATAACCAAGGATTATACACTGACCAAATGCATAAGAAATACTTGATGTAGCAATAGAAGCCCCAACATAAGAAACTGGCATCTCAATAGAGGTCTGAGCTGACTTGAGGCAAGAATAATGAGTAACACACACACTGGACCAATAGAAAGACAATTATCAAGGCCATAGTCCCTAAGCAATGATGAGCTACAATCTGATATTTGAATCCATTCTAAATCAATTTAGGGCACCTGATATGAAGCGCCAATAATTATTCTGTATTTCTTATTGCAGAATTAGACACCATTTCACAACAGAAACTTCAGTTATATTTTTAAAATCCTCTTTACAACTTACTCTGATGTCTGCATAGCTAAGTGGCTGAGATAGCTCTAAAAAGTTACTTGGAGCTATTGATTAGGCATTGAGTAGGCCAAATCAGGTTAAAAAGTCATTTCCTGTAACTTAATGAAACCCTTTTTTATTTTTATTCTAAAAATTAATGAATACTGAATTTTAAATATTAATCTTAGTAAGATAACTGTGAGCGGGGCGGGTCTGTCTGTCTGTGTTCTCCTTGTTTTTTGGTTCCTGCGGTCAGTGTTTAGTGGGAGTGCTAGAGCTCATATAGTGTTAATGGGTTGCAGTGTATTGTATGGGGGAAAGATTGTCTTTGAAATGTGGCTCAACTTGGGTGGGGAGAGGAGAGGGTGTTCTACCCTGGCCCACGGCGGCCTCACAAAGCGCCCAGGGCGCCTTCACATTGACTTGGCGGCCTAGAGTTTGGGTTGGTAGGGGGGGCTGTTGCTGGCGGGGGGGGGGGCGGCGTGTTTTGCACCGGGCTCTGTGGGGTTTCTTGGGTTATCATTTTTGAGGTGTTTGGGGGTTGTTGTTTGTTTTCAGTAGGTTTCCTTGTTGAGGCCTTTTGTTCTGGGTGGGTTGGGTGGTGGAGCCGGGTGGAGAACTAGATAAATTTAAATGCATATTAAAAGCTATAATAATTTTAATTAAAATTGTTGGATGTTTTCATATTGTAGAATTACTTGAAGCATGATGCATTTCTTTATTCAGGAGAACTGAAAATTTTCCCTGTAGGGTGAAAAAGAGTAAGGACAATGATAGATGGCATTCTTTTCTGTGTGTTTTATTATCACTTCCCCACGGCTATAAATGATGAATCACAGTTTAAGGGTTTTTATTTTAATGAGTCACTGCAATAAAAACTGAGTCAAGTGTATTTGTGCACATATGAACAATCACCCACTCTTACACATTGTATTACTAAATGCCATTTGTCATACCACTTATTTGCAGATATTACTGATTAATTTTTATCCTTCATCTGGAAAATAACCTGTCTTGGAAGGTTGCAAGGGATATTTTATGATTACTAATTTTAAGTAGGGAAATTACATGCTTATTTTTGAGCGAGTTTTAAGTTATAATTATAATTTTCATTTATTTGCAAAGTACTACATACTACATAAATGTTAAGAATGTTTTTTTGGTTAGTCTCTTTGACTTTCAGAGGAAATAAATGAGCATCATACTCATATATGTCAGCCTGCTGTTGCTCACTTGCTGTTGGAGTCCCAGAGGTGAGCTTACTCCTGGCACTGTACTCAGAGAACACTCCTGAAAGTGCTTAAAAATCAAACGAGTCTTAGCTATGTGCTAGGAAAGCACCTTAGGCCTTGTACTATCTTTCCAACCGTGGCTCATTTTTTTCAAGAGACATACCGGATCTAGCTATGTCCCATGTGTATGGAACATTTGCCTGGGCTTTTCTTTCCTGCTCCCACCTTCCTGGATCTAATCCCAGAGTTGCAGTGTTTGGAACACTTTCAGATTAAAGCTCTCTTCTCTCAAGTGCTTTATTTCGCTTTAGACAATCCCTCTGAAACCCCGTTTGCAAATTCCTTCTTTATTTTTGTTCCTGTGCCTTCAGGGAGGCTTATGATGTCTTAATTAACGTTTTTATCTAGTCAGTATTGTGACTGCTTTCTAGGGTAATGGTAGGAGGGGAACTTTATAAATAAAGTGATTATTCCCTCAAAATCAAACCAGGCAGGCCTTAGCCTCCCTTGTGCGGGTCTGCTGCTCTTCTACAGGCATCCCTAGCTGAAATCAGCATCAGTGAGCATTTCCTTGCACGTGTGTGTAGGAGGGGTCAAATCGCACAACCTGTTTACTTGAGCTGGTTGACATTGTTGGGATGCTGGTGGGTGGCATCACAGCTGCTGTTTGGAAGCTGCCTCAGCAGGGAAGAAACCACACAAAACAGTAAGGAACAAACTGTACAAACTGAGGGAAAATGGAACAATTGACAAAACTACTCAGCAGCAGAAATAGCCACAGAACCAGTCACCTTACTTGGAGTCTGTTAATGGAAAGTCTCATGATTTTCCTAAATTCTGCTGTATCAGGTTTTCAAATGATTTTGCATCATGTTTGTGTCCCTTTTGCCCTTTTTATCAAGGTTTCTCTACCCCACTTTCCACGGAACAAGATAATGCCCTGCAGCTCCCATGCACTGTAGAAATATTTCAAGTTTGATGGTGTTCTAGGGTTGCAAACACATTGAGTGTTGAAACTGCAGTTTGAGGGTTCACTGTATTTCCTTTGGCTTCAGTTTAGAGCAGCAAAACTAATCTTAGCATCAGCATGCTTTCCTTAAAGGAGGAGGAGAGGATTTATGTCATTGACTCTTTGCTATATAATTCAGTTTGTTTTTTAATTACAAAGAAGGGAAATAGGGAAGTAGGGAAGTAACTGTCACTGCTGTGCCCCCTTCTCCATTGAGTTCTGCCATTTTTGGCAAACACAATGTCCAATACAACAGCACTGGCTGAGTTATTAATCATCCTTATTGGGCAAGCTACAATAATCTGCTGCCTGGGTGCAAAGCCAACTACTGGGCTGCTGGCAGAATGTGATGATGAAACACTTGATACTCTCACTTTCAGACTCTGTCCCTGCAAGAATTAATTTTTTAAATTTCCATTTAATTAAAGGGGGTAAAAAAGTAAAGGAAGTGACTCCAATGATTTCTCATACATTCAGCTGTCAGTTCTCAACAACACATTTACAAAGAAGGCTGTAGAGCTTGTTGGATGCAGGACTTGATCTGGGTGCGGTTGCAGAAAAGACCTAGGAGTCCTGTAGATAAGGAATGGAGAATAGAATTTCACATACATCTTAAATTCTGGCACCTCTATCTTCTTTTCAAGCCAGTTTCTCAAACTTGGTGGAAAGTGTAGGGGAAGAATTCTCACTAATTCATTGGCCAATAAGATGACTAATGAGGTAAAATCATGGCTTTCACTTGTCCTTATTGTAGGGGAAGTTATAGAACCTGATTGCCAGAAAATAACTAGACATTTCTTGGTATAAAATATTGAATAATGATGAATTAAATAACTGCAAAATTCTTTCCTCCACCTAGAAAGATCTTTACTCCTGCAAAATGACCTTAACTGGTTCATAGCTTTAAAAAGCATTGCTCATTTCGATAGAAGTAGCATCTCTCAAATGTGCTCTTTAAAAAAACAATTCTGATAATAAGGACTCAATGGTAAAGAGGTTTGAATGAGCTGATACTAAGAATATTAGAATGTTTAATGTACAGGCTAGCATTTGGGTCTCAATATAGAGACAGATTATGATTATCTCATGAGCTAGGGAATGTTTTATAGGATAACTCTGTTAAAATTGTTCTACAGAATGAATCCTCTTGTTCTCTGTGATCCAGGAAATTTATTGTTCTTGGAATTGGAGTTTACTCCAACTAAAGAATGGCTATGACTAATAATGCAGTGTTTTGACTCATGCAATACGAATAATGTGACAACTGGCTCTTGCCATTTTGGGTTGCCTAGCGTCTGGATCCTCTTCTTGACTCTGGGAATTCCCCATTGTGTGCTCATGAATGAGAGATGTGGGTGCCTTTCCATATTCTATGATAGTATCGAATGAACAAAGGAGTAATCTCAGGCATCTCTGTTTTTTCCCTTTGAAGGGAAACTGAATGCACAGTACAAAGAAGGAAAGACTAGAATTGAGGCTAATGTAGCAATGGTAATTCTATAAATAGCTCCAGGAATGACTAATTTCTTGTTCTTGCTTATTTCTAGTCTGTATCATTGAATGTCATATCCGCATTCTTTAATTAATAACTCCCTTTTTATATTCAGATAGTAAATGCTTTATTTTCTATATAAGCAAGAAAAAACTGACTAGTTGCAAAATTCTATCTAATTATATATAAACCTTTTCATCCAAAAAATATGGTAAAAATGGTGCTATGTGGATTAATACCCCTTAAGAATCGTGGGTCTTTTTTTGACCTCTCATAGCTAGAGTATCAGTACTATGTCAGTAGGTATTTATGTATATTCATTTCTCTCCCCATTTTGACACATAACTAGAAGAGGCTAATAACACTTCCATGGAATCCTTCAATTTCTGAGTTAGCAAAAAATTCTACTAACTAGGGAAAAATCGGACTATAGTAAATCTGTTTATATTTGGGCTGAGGTAATAGAGAAGAGTAACCTGAATTCCATGTGTCGCCTCCAATGATCTCAGTTATATTTCTAAGTAAGAATGAAGAATTTGACTAAGTTTCTTATTCCAGGGACTTATTAAGACACTAACTTCTTAATTTTTAATATCTGAAATGCTTTCTTTTTTACTTATATTTTTTTAAGTTCTCTTGCTCTTACATTTCCTGAATATTCTATAACCTCAATTCTTTGTATGTTATTATTATCTATTAAGAAATTTGGGGGCTGGGCGATAGTCCAGTGGGTAGGGCATTTGCCTTGCACGTGGCCAGCCCATGCCGGCCCCTGGAATCCCATATGGTCCCCCGAGCACCGCCAGGAGTAATTCCTGAGTGCAGAGCCAGGACAAACCCCTGAGCATTGCTGGGTGTGACCCAAAAAAAGAAAAAAAAGAAATTTAATGTAGAACAGGAAATGTAAAAATCATGTTATTTAATCTTTATGGTTTGATTGCTAAGGGGAAAAAAACAAAACTCTTACATTTCAGTTTCTCACCATCCCCTACGTATTTTTATTGAGCTCAGATCAGCAAGGTTGCTCCTTTGAATTGGTGATCTGTATATAAGTTACCTCTAGAGTCAAGTAAACTCTTAATGGTATTAAAATTATTAAATAGTTTTTATAATACCCTCTTGATATGATTTTCATCCGTTCAAGGAAAGGGAATATGTTCTGAACTAGTTTTGTTAGTAGATGGGGAAGTGTAGAATTCCATTCTAAGATTCCACACATAAATTCTAAACCTTAAAACATTTCTGAGACACATTATACCATTGGCCCATATTATTATGTCTGCCTGTCTCCCATCACCTTGTTTTGGAGGTAACTTCTTATGGTTTCTCTCATATCTCTAATAGAAACACCTATATTTCTTGTAACTCTGAAAGAGTGTTAAATATAAAATTGTTTTGTAGAATTTATAGGAGATTGACAAATAGAGAAGATGTTTTCCAAAATGTATCATGGATTTGAGGGAGAGTTGCAGAGCATAGGTTCTTTAAAGACAAGAAGATGCTGTTCTGAGTCTGACTCACTTCTCAGGATTTGACCTTGAATACAATATTGACTTCTACCTACTCAAAGGTCAATAGAGAGTTTTGGAATTATCTTTATTGTATCACTAATGCTTCTTCCCCTCTGATGGAAATGTTATATTAGAATAGGAAATGTCCAAGTAGGCTCAAATGAACAAATCAACCCTGTTGCAATAAATAATAATAATCTTTCATTATTGTTTATTATCTCATAGATTCAGTTAAAGTTGGGCAGCTAATTATCATAACTTGGGTATTTCTTTTGCATTGGAAAACTTGGACAACCTTTCTGACATCAGTGGGATGGGTATTTGTATTCTTTTAGAACTAGGCAGTGATTAGGGGGTGGAAGGGAGGATAATACCTTTTTTAAATTACTTTTTTTAATTCTATCATAAGAAAATATTTAACCTGTACCAATAATGTATATACATTATTGATGTAATAATGTATGAAAATAGTAAGAACAGCATATCAGTCTCAATTAATTTGATTATACTTCAGCATGAACTGGAGGAACAGAGGGGGTGACTTAGAAGCTGCTAATATTGAGATGTCCAAATCTGATTTAAAAAATCAGCACAAATTCTGCCTTTCCCTCTTTGAATTCTAGCGCTCTTATAATGACTTCTCAACTTCTTGCTTATCATTTTTTATTTTGACTTGATTTTTATCTATGAGAATTGTTTGGAGAACAGAATAATTTCATGTTTGGCATTGTATTCACAGAGATTTTCTTGACTCTGGGAAAATGGGGACTGTCTTGTATCAAGCCCCTGACCACCTCATTCTAATATGTCTGTTTTTAAACTCTCTTTCCCTGTTCATATAGAACCTATTTACCCTACTTGTCAAGTCTGTTTCTCCAGCACATACCTTGGCTATAATTTATGGGACAAGACTACCAACTCTTTCAGGGGAGAGAGAGAATATCTGGTTTGTCTACCCATGTTGGCCTATGTCCGGGGAGAAAAGCATGCCAAATGCAGACTATAATGTATATTTACAGAAATACATTGCTAATTTCACCATCTGAACGGTGCTTCTCTTTATTTTATTTGGTTAAAATTTCCAAACTTAAATCTCAGCTTTAATTGTCCTTCTAGAAAATTTCTCCATACTCTATGTAGACAGTCATGCCTAATAAATTCATCTTTTTCTGAATTCAAATATGGATATTCCTCAAGTAATAATATAAGGCAGTTATATAATATAGGTTAATTTTCTCATTTTGGGGGGTGGGTGTAGATTTTGGACAAAACCTGGCAGTTCTTACTCTTAGCTTACACCTACCTCTACATGGAATAAGCTCTATCACTCCTGGCTTACTCCAGAACACAATACTGGATGTAAGGGTTCAAAGTTGGGTCATTCACATTCAAGGCACATGGTCTACCCACTATACTATTATTTCAGCCTCTCTGGATTAATGTTCTATTAAGTTTTGGATTTATGTCTAATCATATATAGGGATTTCTTTGTGGGCAGATACTATTTTATCTCTATGGACAGACTTCTTTGGTAAATAGAAACTTCTGTAAAATTAATAACCTATTTGTAATTTACTATACTTAAAATAAGTCTAGACTGAGCTTCTTAAATATTTTGTTCAACTTTTTTGAAAGATTTTTATGAAACTACAAAATTAAGTTAAGAAAGCATTCTGAAGCTAGATAAGACAGAATGGAACAGTATGCTAATAATTGTTGAAAGTGCTGATACCAAACTAGAACTGAGCATTAAATACAGGCAAAAAGATACACATGACAACCTCTTAATGTATGTATTGTAATCCACAATGTGGAAGGGAAGGAAAAGAGAAAGAGCGAGAGAGAGGAGAGAGAGAGAGACAAAGAGAAAGAAATTAAGATACCTGCCACAGAGGCAGGCTAGGGAGGGCAGAGGGAATTGGGGACATTGGTGGTGGGAAATGGGGACTGGTGGAGGGATGGGTGCTGGAACAATGTATGACCAAAACCCAAATATGAACATCTTATGAACATCTTTGTAACTGTATATCTCACGGTGGTATAATAAAATATTTTAAAAAAGAAAGCATTCTGAATGAGATAAACTATAAACTATTATAGTTTCAGAATTATCTCTAATAACATTTACTGATTTAATCTTCAGTGGAAAGTTAGTTTGTGCAGCAAGCTACAGTGAGGTGATTGCCCAATTAGTAACAAAAGTAAGAAAACAGAGTGACTCATCCTTACCATGTATGAAGAGATTACAGATTTCTACTTGTAAAGGAAATATTAAATATAGATGCATTCCCATTGAACTATTACTACATCAGAAAGGAGAAAGAAAGTACATAAGAGAGAACATAAGAGGAGTTTAGGATCTACTAAATTAAACTCCTTTAAAACATTTTTCCTTTATGGTCATAAACTTCTCTGACTGAAATCTGTATTCTTTCTTTAATTTTCTCAAGCATCATATGGGCTATTTCGGGAAAATATTTTCATAAAATATCAAAACCCTAATATTTGTAGACAGGCTATGAAGGTCTAGACTTTTGTTGAGAACATTTCATCTCTCACTAGAACTTTCCAGTCCAACTGGCACTCCTGCTTGCCATGAATTCTGAAGAATAGATGGATGAGAGAACCCGATTTTGACTAAGAATTAGACCATCAATAGAAAATAATTTAGCCTTCTATCAATATTTCTCTAGTGTCTGATGTTTTTAAGTGAGAGGACTGGCTTTTCTCAGGAAAAATTGAAAGAAAAAATATTAGAAGGTGAGAGTCTGCTTTTAATGGTTATCCAAACATTTGAAGGAAAAGTCAATTTCATCAAGTAAGCTTATCACTTAGCAAAAATGTCAAGGGCCATGAAAATATAGCAAGATGGCACAAAATATCACCCGAATAACAGTGTGTTTCTTTGTACTTTACAAAAATTTTTATCACCTGACAATTTTATGTAGATCTCTGTCTAGTATCTCTTTCTAGTGAAGTTGAAAAGTGAAACTCTTGAGTTGAATACCTATATGTTATTCTTTTATAAATATATATGTATATGAGTGCGTGAGCACACCTACACACATATATATTCTTGGTGACTTAAATAAACATGATAAAACCATATAGATGTTTCAGAGCTGGAAGCAACCTATCCTTAAAGGATCATTAGCACAATCTTTCAATTTTATAGCTCATTAAGAGCTAACATTTACATAGCCAGTTTTGGCTCATGTTTTAATTTACAGAATTTAATTTGAAGTTACTGAGACTATATCTCATTATATACAGAAAAGGCATACTCAAGGAATCAAGTAACTTTAAAAGAGCAAACCTGCAGATTAGTGGCAGAATTAACTTTAGAACCCAAGTCATTTGCCCTTCTTGGTTAATTTTCTTCCTATAGATGTACTCCACATGCTGGACTGCAAACATCACATATCTGGCCCCTCAAAGACCAGATTTAAAACAATCCACTTGGTTATTTTCACATTGTGTCACGGTTCTCCCACCTAGCCAAGCTAATTTAAGAATATCTAAATAAAAATTTAATAAATTCTAATGTATACATTTTCAGTGAACCCTTTCTTCCTTTTTTTAAAACAACAACTACTCAACATCGTCTGCTCCCATCCCACTTTTTTGACCTCTGGTAACCTCAATTCTGTTGTCAGTGTCAGTTTATTTATTTTTACTGTGTTTTGTCCATTCCTTGATGTTGTTTTCTTTATATTGCAAATGTAGTAAGTGAAATAATGCAGCATTTGTCAGGGATTTCTCCTTGTAAATTTTCCTTGATACTGTTCCTATTTTTCTACAAAAGAAAAAAGTCCAACCTTTATAGATGAATAGTATACCATTGTGTATTTGTATCACATCTTTCTCCAGTTCTGTATCAATGGGTATTTTGGTTGTTTCCATACTTTTAACTCTTGTAAATAATTCTACAGTTACCATGATGTTCCATACACCTCTTCTGGTTAATTACTTTATATTCTTTGTACAGATACCCAGAAGGGGGATAGCTGGATCATATGGTTGAGGGCCTTTTGTAGCTTTCAACAGAAGTTTGCATATTGTTTTCCAAAATGTTGCACCAACTTACATCCCCATACTTCAAGATGGTTCTTTTACTTAACTCTCTTGCCACCATTAGTTGTTACTAGTATTTTTTGCTATAAGCCACTCTCAGAGGTATGAAATGATACCTCTTTCTGGTTTTGACTTGTACTTCCCTAATAACTGATGATTACTATTTTTTCTCAGTGCCATTTGGTCAGTTTTCTTTTTCATGTCCTCTTTAGAAAAGTGTCTATCCATATTCTGCATTTTTAAAAACTAGTTTTCATTGTCATTGAGTTTTCTGCATTTGCTTTTGTCTGTTTGTGTTTTTTTGTTTGTTTGTTTGTTTGTTTTGTAAACTGAGAGGGCAACACTCAGTTGTTTTCAGAGTTTTACTTCTGGCTCTGCACTCCTTAGGTGACAACCAGTATGCTCAAGGGAACAGTAGGGGTGCCAGGAAAGAATTCAGGTTGAGCGGATGCCGAGGTTTTTCCCACTAAAACTAGGTGTTTTATTGTTTATGTGATATAGTTGCAAAAATGTCTAAGTTCTTTTGTTTTTAATCACTTTTATTTTTGCTTCTCTGTTGGTCTTCAAAAGCGTTTTTTGTATCTAATGTTCTGGTTCACCAATTTTATCACCTGCTTTCTCTGTATACTGTATTTTTTAGTCTCAACAGTTTTCTATAGCTCAATTATTTCTGTTAGAAACTTTCTAGTTTTCTCTATCATTGTAGATCTTGTTTTGTTAATCAGTGATTCTTATTTTAATTAGCATAATTGGAATTATTGCATTGGCCTTCTTCAGATAAGTTCCGTAGTTATGGTTGCATTTAGGTTTTTACCAGGTTTTTTATATAGAGACATTTGTCGCCTATTTCTATTGCCTGATTTTATTTGAACTAATATGTTGAATTTCTATGGTTTGAATTGAAATAGTATTCTTTCCTTATCTTGATGTGTTGGCTCTATAATTAGCTTACAGCTTGCAGGATGTAATTCGGGGTTGCTACTTCGGGATATGGAAGTGTCTTGTTTGATAAAATGATGCCTTTACTTTGTATTATTTGTATTTTCAAAAGTGTGGAGTTGGACAGTGGAAATGAGATTGCTCCTGGAGTACCCAGTCTCCAGGCCACCTAGGGAATGCTGGTATCAAAGACGAGTGGGGAGAACGCAGCACCCAGTCCAATAGCTTCAGGCTAACACTGTCTTCTCAGCTGTGGTCCATATATCTGTCTGCACCTTCTTAAATCTGCATTTTTCCCAGGGATTTAGGCAGAAGGAGTGATCTGGGTGTTAAGAATTTGGACTATAGACTATTGTCTTGATAGCATTACAGGTGACCAGGGGTGGATATTTCTCTGGTCCCTGAGTGCTATCTGTAAAACATTGCCTTACTTTAGAAACCTCTCTTCAGTTCTCTCCTGGGGCTTCATGGACCCAGGAGAGAGCTCTGACGTGGGAAGAAGATATGCCATGGTATTAAACTCAGCAAATTTGAGGAACATCATTTTCCCTGGAGACAAAATTGTCCTTTTCTAAAAATTGGATATTTTAAACTCTGTCTGGAAGTAGTAAGAATCATAAGTAAATGGAAATCTGGAATCCCAGTCATGGCTACAGGTGATTGTGGCCCAGGGTTTCATATAAGATAGAAGCCACTTGTAGACAGGAGTTTTTCTTTTCAGGTGATCACTGGTAGACTTCCTTCAATTCCTACCAAGCAGGCTTTTACTTTTTTATTTTGTTCAAGTGCTTGCGCTGACCACCAGAAGTTTTGTAAATATGAAAGTAATAAGATGATTTATACCTCCCCTTTCATGGAACTTACCTTTAGGCCAAGCTTTTGCGTAATAATTTAAATTTGTACCGTCAGTGTGGAGATAGTACAGAAAATGGAAAATAGTCATATTTTTGCCTCGCAGGCTTGAAATATACTTAATTTTTACCTGAAAATGTAATGTCCTAAGGCTAAATATAATCGAGGTTATTTTAAAAATAAGTATTTATCAAGATATGTAGCTTTTACTTTTCACTCTTTCTAGAGGCATTAATCTTCAGTGTTTTATATATTGCTGCTAGGTAGAAAGACACTTCTGAACAGTTTCTCTATGGTATGAATTTTAAGGAAAATATCTTTCTACAAATTGAATAAAAGTACTCTCTCTCAATTTCTTGAATCAGATTACAAAAACTGTTTTTTTTCCTCTTCAACAAAGTACACATGGGGATGCGGAACACTTTATGACTGAAACCAATCATGAACAGCTCTGTAATTATATATCTCACGAGGATATAATCAAATAAAAGAACAACAGCAAAGCGCACCTAGGCCAAATGAGTTGGGTTTAGGGCCTACCTTTGACCTCTTAAGCATTTTTTTTTGCTGGTTGTTACGTAAGCTAAGGGTGTCTACTGCTGAGTGTCCTCCTTGCCAAGAATAAAAACTTTCAGGTAAGACTGAAGAAAATCTCTTGCAGAGATGCATGGTGACAGTTTGCACTTATAAAAAGCAACAACCTTACTCAAGATGGACTCCTTCTTAAAACAAGGTCAGGTGGCTGATTTTAACAAGAAATAAATCATTCGTTCTACTTCTCTGTGTCTTCCCTGGCAGCATCCTATTCCTCTGAGTTTGTTTCTCAGACGAAGACAAGTGGTCAAGTCCACTACTTACAAGATTCGACTCACACCCTGGTTAGGCAAAGATGAAATTGCTGAGACAGCAACACATATCTGAGCAACTCATATTAGTTTGGCAGTTTCACCACTCATTAGCTAACAGTAGTCAAATCAAAGACTGTAAGGCCCCAAGTATAGGTTTTCCTATTTAGCTACAGATCACTGGAAAATTCACTAAGAAACACCAAACTCATGACATTTTAAAATAAGTTTTCTGCAAGAATGATAATAATGCTCCTTCAAAAGCTGCATTAGACATAGACTTTCTTTCAGAAGCTCTCCACTGAGTCCCTTTGAACTGTGGATTTTTAACAAACTTTCTTTTATCAACTATCCATTCAAATCTTCCTGGGCCAAGGTCTGGGAGGCTCTACTTCAGAAACTTCTTCAATTTCTTTTCTGGGTTTTGGAAACTTTGGGTTTTAGGAAAAATCAGTATTTGCACCTTTTGGAGAGCAGTTTGAAGAAAGTCATTCAATCAAATTTTCCATTTCCGTAAAAGGTGATTTCCTGTCCTTTTTACTTATGTTTTCAGTATTGCTATCATTTTAAAGGAATTTGTAGATTTGTGCCATTACATCTATTCGAGGCTCTTATTTCCTTCCTAATGACCTTGCTGAGTAGAGAGGACAGTATATTGGTATATTGTCCATTTATAAATAAAGAGCAACTTGAGACTTAGAATTTCTGGATTCCTGAAAGTTACTAGTAAAAAAAATAATCCTATAACAGTAGGATTAGGATAGCAGTAATTTTATGACCTTAAAAGTAAAAGCATAGTTGATGACTAGAACATCAATACTGGGCAATTCTTTAATCTCTCTCTCTCTCTCTCTTTATCTATCTCTTCTCCCACCAGAGTATTTGGTGTTTGGTGGGAGTAGATATGAAGGGACTTGCAGAAATGCTTAGTCTGGGTGTCTTTGTGGGGTGGACCAATGCTTGATGGTTGGCGCCGAAGGAGCCAGTAGGTTACGGTGGTGTGTTGGAGGGATGAGATCATAGTGCAATGATCCTAGTGCAAAGGGCCTCATACATGCTAGAAATGTGCTTTTATCATCCGATATTTGCCAGCACACTTGATCACTGATCACTTGATCACCACCAGTAACTTTTTTCATTTGACTCCAATCATGTGCCATTGCAGCACAATGGCATCTAAGCTTGTCGGACACAGAGCTCTCAAACCATTCGCTCAGAGTCTTGACAAAGAATTCTGACCATCTTGTGTGGTGGGTGGCCACCTATGTGATCTTTTGATGTCCTTATGACATCCAGTCAGCAATATGGCTCTAGTCCAGTGGCTCCAATCATTACATGTCCAGCCCATCTGATTTTATAAAATTTTTATTATACCGCGTGAAGCATACACTACAAAGTGTGTGTTCATAATTGTTCTTGTAATACAGTATACTGGCACCTATCCCTCCACCAGTGCCCCATTTCCACCACCAATGTACCCCACCCTCCTGCCCAGCCCTATGCTGCGCCTTAATAGCAGGTACCCCAGTTTCTCTCTTTCTGCCTTCTGTCTCTGCATTCCTCTTATTTACACATTGTGGCTAGCCCCTGCAGTGGTATTTAGAGTTTATCACTTAAGTCTCTTCGTGTATATTCAATGGTGAGTTTTAATCTGCTATTGCCATTTCCCACATTTATAAAACACTGTAGCCCATTTATGTCGTATTAATGAATGCAGTCATTCTATATCTTGTCCTTTTCCTTCTGACTAATTTCACTCAGCATGATAGTCTCCAGATGTCCATCCATTTGCAGGTAAAATTTCATAATGTCATCTTTTCTGACAGCCGTGATTTAGTAGTCCATAGTGTAGATGAACCATAGAAGTTTCTTTAAACAGTCCTCTGTTTTCAATATGGTTGTTTCATCTCTATTATAGTGAATAGCGCAGAGATGAATAGAAGAAGTACAGATAGTGTTTTTCTATTATGTGTTTTTGGTCTCTTGGGTATATTCCCAGGAGTGCTATTGCTGGGATCAAATGGGAGCTCAATATCTAGTTTTCAGAGGAATGCCCATATTGCTTCCGGCTTGATCAGCCTATACCCCACCAACAGTGATCAGAGTCCTCTTCTGACATCCACGCCAAAGCACCGGCTGTTCTCTCACAAGGTTTTGGATAGCCAGCCCTCCTGTAGTGAGATGGTACCATTGCTGTTTTGATTTGCATCTCCTGATGATTAAAGATGAAGAGTATGTTTTTTCATATGCCTTTCGGCCATTCGGCTTTCTTCTTTTTGGAAGCTTCTGTTCGTTTCTTCTCCCCATTTTTTATGTGTTTAAATTTTTTTTTGTGGAGTGCTACTTTCAGGTGCCTGATATATCCTGGATATTAACCCTTTGTCAGTATGGGCATTGGGTGAACATCCTTTCACTCTGTAGCTTGTCTTTCAAACTGGTCACTGTTTCTTTTGAGGTGCAGTCTTTTGAGTTTTATATAATCCTATTTGTTTATCTTTTGCTTCCATTTGCTTGGTCAGTGGTGTGTCAATCTTAAAATATTACTTTTCGCCTATGTCGCGAGAGCATTTCTCCAAAGTTTTCTTTGAGCGTACTTTATAGATTCATGTCTGATGTTGAGATCTGGTAAATCACTTTTGGATCTGACTCTTGGGTGCATGGCGCAGGTGCTAGGTCTGGCTCCATTTTTTTACATGTGGAAGCGCCAGTTTTCCCCGAGCACCATTTGGTTGAAGAGGCTTTCGCCCACTTAGTAATATTTTTTGCTCCTTTATCGAAGATTAAGTGGTTGCGCTATTTGAGAATGTGTCTTCAGGATACACAATTCCTGATTCCATAGGCTCAGCAGACTGTCTCTATACCAATACCACACCAATTTTAATTATATAACTCACTCTGTAGTAGAACTTGAGGTTGGGCACAATTTACTTTTCCTGAAGATTTGCTTTAGCTATTCGTGAAGTTTTATTTTATTCCACAAATTTCAGGAGTGTTTTTAAGTTCATCTCTTTTGAATGAACATCATGGGCATCTTTAGGGGAACTGCATTGAAACTGGTGATAAGTTTCAGGAGCATACCAGTATTTTGATGGTTGTTAATCCTTTCGATCCATGAGCAGGAAGTCTCCCATTTTTAGTCTCTTTATTTCCTGAAGTAATGTTTTGTGGCTTTCAGTGGTAGATCCTTTGAATTTTCTGTCAATCCAGATTCCTAGGTATTTGATTTTCTGTGCGCAATTTTGTGAATGGGGATAGTTTCTCTTTTGTCGTCCCTTTCTTCTCTTCACTGTTTGTAATGATAGGAAAGCACACTGACTTTAAAATATCTGAAAATCTCACACCGCTGGCAGTGGTAGTCTGTAATATTTGTTGGTCAGAGAGCTCGGTCTTCCAGGTATAATATCAGCGTCATCTGTGGAAATAGCGATAACTTGGGCTTTTCCTATCTCCTGATGCCCCTAATGTCTTTTTTTTCTCCCTCTCTGATTGCTATGGAGTACTTCCAGTACCATATTGAATAGAAGTGGTGAGAGTGGGCAGCCTTGTCTCTTGTTCCTGATCTTAGGGGGAAGGCTTCTCATTTTTCCCATTGAGAATGATGCCTCGCTGTGTGGTTGCAGTGCAGAGATGGCCTGGATTATCTTGAGCAAGGCTCCTTTCAATCTCCTATTTAGTTTTGTTTTTACCAGAAAGTGGTAAGAATCTTGTCAAATGCCTTCTCGGCAACTATTGATATATGATCATGTTAGTTTTTATTTTTCTTGTTGATAAGATAATGAGGCTGACACCCTTGGTTGATTGCTTAAACCATCCTTAGTTTTTCTTTGTCATATTTTTCTTTTTATCTCTTGAATGCAATATGCTTATTT
>JAJIBD010004295.1:0-37447 GCA_021461705.1 Cryptotis parvus | reverse complement strand
AAAAGTTCCCCGAGTTAAAGGACGAAGGCATCCAGATCAAGAAGCCCGACGCATACCAGCAAGAAGAGACCCCAATAGAAAGACCCCAAGACACATCCTAGTCAAAGTAATGGATGCCATAGACAGAGACATAATTCTTCAGGCAGCAAGATCAAAGAAGAAAATTGTATACAAAGGAGCATCCATTTGACTTTCAGCAGACTTCTCAGAAGAGACCCTCCAAGCCCAAAGGCAGTGGTGGGATATAGTAAAAAAACTCAATGAAATGAATGCCTCAGCAAGAATTCTTTATCCAGCTAGACTCTCACTCAGATTTGAAGGACAGTTATACAACTTCTTGGATAAACAACAGCTTAGGAACTTTGTAAAATCAAAACCAACCTTAAAAGAAGGACTGAAAAGATCTACTATAAGACGAGACATAACCCAAAAAGAACAACCAACCTATACAGAAAGATGGCACAAAAATCCCATGACAATAATCTCTCTCAATGTCAATGGTCTAAATGCACCAGTTAAGAGACACAGAGTGGCAAAATGGATCAAAAAAATTGAATCCGACATTCTGCTGCCTTCAAGAAACACACCTGAACAATCGGAGCAAAGACAGGCTCAAAATAAAAGGCTGGAAAACAATCCTTCACTCAAACAACCCATCCAAAAGGCTGGGGTAGCCATACTGGTATCCGACAACATAGACTTCAGGCTGAAGAAGGTCAGAAGGGACAGTGAAGGTCACTTTTAATAGTCAAGGGATGCATATATCAGGAAGAAATCACGCTATTAAACATATATGCACCCAACGAGGGGCCAGCAAAATACCTAAAACAACTACTAATAGACTTCAAAGAAGACATTGACAGCAACACAATTGTAGTTGGAGACTTCCAACACTGCTCTATCAACCCTGGATAGATCAACAAGATTGAAACTTACCAAGGAAATACTGGCCCTAAAAAGAAGAGATGGAAGAAAAGAGGGCTGGTAGACATATACAGGGCATTTCATCCCCAAAAAAGCTGAATACACTTTCTTCTCCAGTGCACATGGAACATACTCCAAAAATAGATCACATGCTGAGCCATAAATCATACCTCCATAAAATCAAGAAGATAGAAATTGTGCCAACTATTTTTTCAGACCATGATGCACTGAAAATAGAAGTTAATTGTACACAAAAACGGAGACCAATACCAAGTACCTGAAACTAAACAGCTCACTGCTGAACAACCAGCAAGTCATAAAAAGAAATCAAAGAGGAAATCCAAAGATTCCTGGAAACAAATGAGACTGAAGACACGAATTACCAGAACTTGTGGGATACAGCAAAAGCAGTGTTAAGAGGCAAGTTCATAGCTCTTCAAGCATTCATCAGAAAAGAAGAAAAGGCCATCACAAACAGTCTGACTTCACAACTTAAGATCTTAGAGAGTGATCAACAAAAAGGAGCCCAACCCAAGCAGAAAGAAAGAAATAATAAAACTTAGAGCAGAAATCAATGAGATGGAAATGTCAAAAAACAATCCAGAAGATCAACGAAACCAAAAGCTGGTTCTTTGAAAAAAATAAACAAGATTGACAAACCACTTGCAAGACTTGTAAGAAAAGGAAAAAGAGAGAACCCAAATAAATAGAATCAGAAATGAAAACGGGGACATCACAACAGAAACCACAGAAATTCAAAAGATCATCAGAGATTACTATGAGAGCCTGTATGCCACAAAACAAGAGAACCTAGAAGAAATGGACAAATTCCTGAATTCCTAAGTCTGCAACAAGAAGATTTGGAATACCTCAACAAACCTATCTCCATCGAGGAGATGGAATCGGTAATCAAAAAGTCTCCCCAAACACAAAAAGCCCAGGTCCAGATGGATTCACCAGTGAATTCTACAAAACCTTTAAAGAGGACCTACTCCCAATTCTTTTTCAAGCTCTTCCCGGCAAATTGAAGAAACAGAAACACTCCCAAATAGCTTTTACGAGGCACATATCACCCTGATACCCAAAGCAGACAGAGATGTCACAAAAAAAAGGAAAAAACTACAGACCAATCTCCCTGATGAATACAGATGCTAAGATCTTCAACAAAAATACTAGCAAATAGAATCCAAAGAGTCATCAAAAAGATTATACACCATGACCAAGTGGGATTCATCCCGGGAATGCAAGGATGGTTCAACATCCGCAAGTCAATCAACATAATACATCATATCAACAAAAAGAAAAATAAAAACCATATGATCATATCAATAGATGCAGAGAAGGCATTTGACAAGATTCAACACCTGTTCATGATAAAAGCTCTCCGTAAAATGGGGATTGAAGGAACCTTCCTCAAGATAATCCAGGCCATCTACTACAAGCCCACAGCGAGCATCATTCTCAATGGGGGAAAAACTGAAAGCCTTCCCCCTTAAGATCAGGGACAAGACAAGGCTGCCCACTCTCACCACTTCTATTCAATATAGTACTGGAAGTACTTGCCATAGCAATCAGGGAAGAAAAAAGACATTAAGGGCATCCGGATAGGAAGGGAAGAAGCCAAGTTATCACTATTTGCAGATGACATGATATTATACCTGGAAAACCCAAAACTCTCTACCAAGAGGCTCCTAGAAATAATACATTCCTATAGTAGAGTGGCAGGGTACAAAATCAATACCCAAAAGTCAATGGCCTTCCTATATGCAAACAGCGAAAGAGAAGAAAGGGACATTAAAGAAACTATCCCATTCACAATTGCGCCGCAGAAAATCAAATACCTAGGAATCAGTTTGACAAAGAATGTAAAGGATCTCTACAAAGAAAACTACAAAACGTTACTTCAGGAAATAAAAAGAAGACCTGAGGAAATGGAGACACATTCCTGCTCATGGATTGGAAGGATTAACATTATCAAAATGGTAATACTCCCTAGAGCTTTATACAGATTCAATGCGGTCCCTATAAAGATACCCATGATGTTCTTCAAAGAAATTGAACAAACACTCCTGAAATTTGTATGGAATAATAAACCCCCACGAATAGCTAAAGCAATCCTTGGGAAAAAGAAGATGGGAGGTATCACTTTCCCCCAACCTCAAGCTCTACTACAGAGCAGCTGTAATTAAGACAGTGTGGTATTGGTATAGAGACAGACCTGTAGACCTATGGAATAGAACTGAATATCCTGAAACACACTCTCAAATATACAACCACTTAATCTTCGATAAAGGAGCAAAAAAATATTAAGCGGAGCAAAGAAAGCCTCTTCAACAAATGGTGCTGGGAAAACTGGGCAGCTACATGTAAAAAATGAACTTAGACCTCCTTCTAACGCCATGCACAAAAAGTCAGATCAAAATGGATTATAGATCTCAACATCAGACATGAATCTATAAGGTACATCGAAGAAAATATAGGAGAAATGCTCTACGACATCGAAACTAAAAGTATCTTTAAAGACGACACACCACTGACCAAGCAAATGGAAGCAAAGATAAACAAATGGGATTATATAAAATTGAAAAGCTTCTGCACCTCAAAAAGAAACGGTGACCAAGATACAAAGACAATCCACAGAGTGGGAAAGGATATTCACCCAATACCCATCTGACAAGGGGTTAATATCCAGGATATATCAGGCACTGGTAGCACTTCACAAGAAAAAAAAAGCCAACCCCATCAAAAAAATGGGGGAGAAGAAAATGAACAGAAGCTTCCAAAAAGAAGAAATTCGAATGGCCAAAAGGCATATGAAAAGTGCTCTTCATCTTTAATCATCAGGGAGATGCAAATCAAAAACAACAATGAGGTACCATCTCACACCACAGAGACTGGTACACATCCAAAAACAGCAAGAACAACCGGTGCTGGCGTGGATGTGGGGAAAAAGGGACTCTCATCCACTGTTGGTGGGAGTGCCGACTGGTCCAGCCCTTTTGGAAAACAATATGGGCATTCCTCCAAAAACTAGATATTGAGCTCCCATTTGATCCAGCAATAGCACTCCTGGGAATATACCTGGGAGACCGAAAAACACATAGCAGAAACACTATCTGTACTTCTTTATTCATCTCTGCGGTATTCACAATAGCTAGAATCTGGAAACAACCTAAATGCCCGAGAATAGAGGACTGGCTAAAGAAACTGTGGTTCATCTACACTATGGAATACTATGTAGCTGTCAGAAAAAGATGAAATTATGAAATTTACCTGCAAATGGATGGACATGGAGACTATCATGCTGAGTGAAATTAGTCAGAAGGAAAAGGAGAGATATAGAATGACTGCATTCATTAATAGGATATAAGTGTCTCCAAGGTGATATAATAAAAATTAAAAAAAAACATGTTGTAAGAACACAATATAAAATAAACTGAGTTAAAAAATAGAGCATTTGCAATTATATGTCTAGAATTAAATTGTTAGTTTAAAAATCCCTTCAAAGGAAAATGCATTTAAAAAAGCAGCAATAGAGTTCTGCTGCCCCAAAGAGGAGTTCAAGGAGACGGGGTGATGCATCTGTGGGTGACTCCTCCGGGTCAGGGCCAGCCTAGTCATGGGGACATAGCGGAGCTACCACTCTGGATGACCTGTAAGTGTAGGAGGCAGAATGTTTCACTGCGCCAAACCCTTCATGGAGTACTGGACGTGCATAGACTACTCCAACTCTGCAGCTGTTCCGCCACTGCCGCAGGCAGTAGGCCATATCGAGGAGTGTGTGCTGGATAAGCTGGGGGCTGGGTGCGGTCCAACCTGGGGAGAAGCTGTCCAAGGTCACCAAAAGTGAAAAACAGACTGGCCCCTGCCCGGACTCCTATCACCAAGGTCGAGGGCCTAGAGCTTAACCCCGAGATCCAAGGCCCTCTGAAGTCGCCAATGCAGCCGCCTGTACTTCTGAACATGTGAGACAGTTCGTGGCCCATGGTGGTCACGCTGCCCGCCAGGCCACCACTGTAGCGCCCATGTCCTCAGATAGAGCTAGCGTGTCTTCCCAGGATCACATACACTCACAAAAAAGTTAATTTATGTGACTGGGCAGTTTGTCCATACCATTTCCTGGCCATTCAAAAAATTTTAAAGGAAAAAAAAGCAGTAATAAATAAGGTGACTATTGCTGCCAACCTTATTCTGAAATGTAAAATCTATGTTAAAGTAGTATAATGCAATTTCACAAAACAAGAGACTTAGTCCCAGTGGTCGGAAATAGTCAAACTTAAAACCATAAAGCAAACACAGAAATATTTTCAAGTTTTTATGTTTAAACTATCAAGTTTGTCACTTGTGTTTGCCGAGCAACTGAGCTGTCTACATCAAATAAGCAACCACATTTCATTGCTCCTGGTGTAAAAATAGCAATGCTAATGATTCCTCTCTATGTTGAAGGACATTTATTAAAATAATAATGTATATCCATACTCACCTTCATGCCAATTGCAAGACAAAGTGGATGACCTAAGCTAGGTGTGTTCAGCTTTTCATTGTTTTCTGGGCTTTGGGGCTTCTCAGCACAAACATTGTCAGGCTAAAGCCAGAAAATTCCCGGCAAACTGGGATGACTGATTATCCTACCAGCCCTGCTTAGTAGTTAGATAACATTTTTATGTTGCCCAAAAGGCACAGCTCATTTTGTAGAATAGACTAATTTCTGGAGAAAAACAAAGGGAATAGAGTCTGTTTTGGAGCAGATAAACAACAGAATGAAGAGCTGTTTGGGAACATGACCATGGGAGCTGACAGAAAGAGAGTGTGGGAGGCTAGTTAGAATGTCAGTACAGCCGGGAAACCAGGTCATCTGAATCAACAGGAGATCCTCACTTAATGTGCCACAACACACCTAATGTGTGATGACAAAATCAGGCCAGTTTTCCTTTCTACTCCTGGAGTTTGGATGGACTGAGACCCTATTACTGGGATTCTGTTGTCCCCAAAGGTGTGCTTCCTGTAGGCCCATGAAGCTTCCTTTCTGCCACATGACTGCACTGCTTCATTCTCTTAAAGTGTCACCATTGGCCCCCCAGGAGGGCAGATGGGTTTTGGGAGGCCCATCACCTCTGGGGGGATCCCGGAAGCAACCGGATGAGCCTCGCCCACCACACTAGCCACCACCGCTGTCCGGATGCTGGGATACTAATTCCACGACTCAGATTAACATAGAAAAACCAGTTCGAGCCCAGTTTGGCGGCTCTCAGAAGGAACCACTGGGAATTGGTCAGATGGAGTCGGGTTGCCCATTCCCCCTCCCTATTTTTGTCGAGCCTGGCTGGCCCGGGAGCCGCCCTGGGGCCAGCAGCCATAGCATGAAGAGCCTCACAAGTGGATGGGGAGGCTTGAACTCGGCTCGCCCGGGCCCAGCTGACTATGGGGCCCCCCAGGAGGGCAGATGGGTTTTGGGAGTGGGCCCATCACCTCTGGGGGTCCCGGAAGCATACGGATGAGACTTCGCCATCACACTAGCCACCATTTTTGTTGTCCGGACCGCTGGGAAAACTGCCTCACGACCAGATTAACAGAGGCAAAACCAGTTAGAGCCCAGGTCCATTAAAATAGTGGAAACAGTAATGTCTTTTAATGCACTGCATTTCACGAAGAGCAGGAAAGTTTGGGAGGGAGAGATAGAGAGGAGAGAAATGACATACAGAACCCTCCAAGTAGTTGAGGTGGGAGGGTTAGGGAGGTGGGGACATTGGTGATGGGAGATGGGTTTGGGTGGAGGGGATGGGTGTTGGAACACTGTAGAACCAAAACTCTACATGAGCATCTTTCAATTGTATGTAAAATGGTGCAATAATATTTGGGGGGAATAATAAAATAAAATTTAAAAAAAACAGAAAAAAAAGTGCTCACCCATTAAAGTGCTTTGACATCGCCAGTCATGTGCTGAATGCCCATCCCAAGAGTGCTCCCTCTATATGTTCCCAAGTCTCTCTTTTGTGGGAGCACTGCTGTAGAGTGTAGACTCCCCTGCTTTTCTAGACTAGCCTTGATCACTGATTTAATTGCAATTCGGAGTCACACAAACCAATCTCTCCAAATGGGTTCAAAGCCAGTGTTAGGTTGGGCCAGCTACTGTACTGGTCCTACAGAGTCTCGCGCTTTTCGAAGTCTCTAATGAAAATCTCTTCACTCATTGATGAAGCTGATCCCCTATGCTCTTAAGTAAAGAGCTGGCTGGAGAAGGGAGAATGGAAAGGGAAACAAGACATGTTTATGGTCTCTGAGCAATAGCTCAGCCTTCCAGAAAGGCTCCATGTTAGGATTGTCACTAAGGGAGAGTGGCTGGTGCTTTTGTGATAGAAGTGTAGGTAGTATAGGGTGACCTTGGAACATAATTTTTATATTATTTCTTCTCAAGAAACATCCACCTGTCCCAGTTCATTACTAAATGTCAGTTGTGATGTGAGCCAGGAAGCCAAACAACTGAAGAAAGTATTGTCTTAAGCAGAATTAGAAGAGAGAGACAGAAGCTGGTGAGATAGTACAATTGGGAGGACACTTGCATTACGGGTTCAATCCCTGGTATCTTATATGGTACCTCAAACCCTACCAGGAACGATGCTTGAGAATGGAAACAGGAGTAAGCTCTGAGAACTGCCAGGTATGGCCAAAAGAAGAGAGAGAGAGAGAGAGAGAGAGAGAGAGAGATGGTAGTTTGAATTAGGTTTACTCTTTCTGTGGTTCACATCATCATGCCTTCCCTTTTTAGAATGTGTCCATTACATTTGCTGTTTTATTTATTCATCTATTTGTTTAACTTTATTTAAACACCGTGATTTACAAGCTTGTTCACAGTTCAATGTTTCAAGTATTCAATATTCCAACTCATTAGTATATTTAGAGGCTCCTCCTCTTGTAGATCAATGATACCTTTTCCTTTCCCGCACTGGCACGAAGCAAGCAGTTCCATGAGTTCAGCTTCTTCTTTTTCTTTTGTTTGTTTTATTTTTGTTTGGGGGCGCCACACCTGGCTGTGTTGAGGGTTTATTCCTGTCTCTGAACTCAGCGATGACTCCTGGCAGTTCAGTGCCAGAGATTGAATCAGACTCTGCCACCAAGCACCTTAAATACTGTACTACCTTGGGCGGAGCGATAGCCCAGCGGGTAGGGCGTTTGCCTTGCTACGTGGCCGGCCTGTGCCGGCCCGGTTCAATCCCCGCATCCCATATGGTCCCCGAGCACTGCCAGGAGTAATTCCTGAGTGCAGAGCCAGGAGTAACCCCCTGAGCATCGCGGGGTGTGACTCAAAAACAAAAAAAAAAAATACTGTACTACCTCTCTGGCATGAGGTCAGCTTCTGACATTTTCAGATCCTGTCCTTAAGAAAGTAGAAGTTGTATGGTGGTAAAGACCCGAAAGTAGATATTCTGATTTTACCCCTTTTTCATTCTCAGTGAAGCCTCCTCTTCAAACAGGGCTTGAAAAAATAGCAACGACTTAATGGAAAAAGGAGTGTTAAGTAAATGAGTACTTATGGAGCAATTTGAACAGTGTCTGGACATAGTAAGCTCTGGATGTTTGCTCTTACTACTGAGCTAGTGGTTTGAAAGGAGCTGCACAGTCACATAGTGGTAGAGACCAGCTGCCTCACAGCATACTCTGCACAATAGCCCTCAGGCTAACAAATAAATGTATTCTCATGAGTGGATTCAATGGGGCATCTTAACAGGAATGGCTGCATTAATTAAAATATGTAAATGATGAACAACCCTCCATTCTTTGTCTAATAGCACCATACTTTAGTATGGAATAAACCAGATAAAAAATGTTCAGGTTATTGGGAGTTGAAATGTGGTTCAAGTGGTTGGGCATATTCTTTGCATGTGTGAAATCCTTGGTTCACGTGATCTCTGGCATGCATGTTCCTGGGCAGCTCAGTATATGATTCCTATAACAATAAAATAAAAATGATATAAACCAAATGAAGTAAAAGTTTATTTCCTGATTTAAAATTTGTTTATGAAACTGTACTTTTTTATGGCCTCACCGATCTGTGGATACAAGTGAACTTCATAAAGAATAATAAAATAATATCATATTAATAGAAGATAGTCTTTAATATAATACTAACATTAATATAGTAAAAATAAAATTAGCACCAATAACTTCCGTGTTGCTGTGAAAAAAGCCCTTTCTGTGAAGGCTAGCTAACTCCATGCAAGCTATTATTTATTTTTCAAGAATTTCTAGGACTGTGCCTACAAGTGCTTTTATTGGAATTATGAGCAAGTCCCCTCATGTTTTCCTACTCATTAATATTTGCTGTTCTAAAGGTGTCTAAAGCAATGTTTCACCATTGTTCTTGCCTGCTGTCATTCCTAAGAAAAAGTGCTATTCATCTGGGGATGTTGTTTTAGCATTCCTAATACTTGGTTGCAAAACAACCACTCATTTATTTCTGCTGTCCCTGGGAGAATGGCCAAAACAGAGTTGGGGGAGAAACATTTCCCATCCATAAAGCAGAGGCTGCTTTATAGGGCAGATAGGGCTAGTAGTCTATGGTCCTAGAGAAGCTCATGATGAATTGTAGGCTGCATTCTCTTAGCTGCTTTCCTTTCTCCTTTACTTCCATGCAACATGAGAACCAAGGTTACTCAATCAAGAGAGTAAAAGAACTGCAAGGACCCAAGAATGGGCACTTAGGCTATTTCTATCGATACATCTCATTTAAAAGCAATTACATAGCCCTAGTGTAAGTCCATTTGACTTTCTAAATAGTCCCAAGGGGGAGATGTTCATGATAGGCAGATGGTTTTTCTTTTCCTGATAGCCTATCTGCATTTAGTTAAAATTTTTTCTTCTCAATTTCTCTATTGAAAGTCTTTGTGGTATTTACAGTTCACAGAAAGTATACTAGTAAACTGTTCTTTCTTAAAGGCAAGTTAAAATGTGTTAGATGATCTTACGTTTCACACGACCATCAATTCTTTTTTCAAATAACTTTTGATGTTTTTGTTGGAGCCTTAGGCAATCTGCCTATATTAAGGTATACCTTTTCTTACAAAATATAAATATTGTTTAAGATTTTGTCCAGAATTTCCTAATTGAATTCTACTGCCCATTGATTGAGATATAACATTGGAATTATATTTCTCTGGGGGGCAGAAGGAATTCCCATTGTAGTCTTAATTAAAACTTTTGTTAGAGAAAGGGTAAACATTAAGGCTAGCTTCACTGCTGCTGTAGTGCAATGTTTCCAGGGATTATTGGTCTCAGTGGTGGTTTATTTTAAGATTTTACAGTGAAATGAAGTTGTTTCTGATCATTTTCCATAGCCCCTTGAGATAGAAGAATACTTCTGTCCATTTTTTAAAAGATATTTTTTGGACTGCTGTTTGAACTGGGGGTTAGTTGCCAGCAACCTTTAGCCATTGGCTCCAAAGAAAAGATATGGAAGATGCTATGTTTTAAATTTAAACAATGTCAATTTGGCAGAAGGGTCATACATTTTTGATTTGGGGGTATTAAATTAAATTTTCCATTCTACTGAATCCATCTTAATGCTCATTGTTTCTACTAGTGTCCTACCAGGGGTTCTGAACAATATAAATGGAAAAAAAGTGAGACTACTGAAAAGTGAGTGCTACTTATTTATGAGAGTAGAGAACATATGGTTTAACCTAAGTTTATTGGCCTGGCGTTAGTAAAATTTATATCCACTTGACTGATTTTTGTTACCAGAGGATGCTTATTACTCTTGTGTATTTGTGAAAAGGGAGGAAATAACTATAAACTTGGCATTGGATAGAAGCAGATGGGAGCTAAACCTAATAATTGTTAGGAATGAGGAAATACTGATTTTAGATAATATTCTTGCTGGAAGTGTTAAATGGAAATAAAAAAGTGACTATCAATTTTCCATAAATAGATTTCTAGTTACATGTCTTTATTCCTTTGTATATATATATATATACATACATATATATATGTATATATATACATATATATATGTATATATATAATTTATTATACTACCATGGGGTATAAAATTACAAAGATGTTCATAATTGGATCTGTCATACAGTGTTCCAGCACCTATCCCTCTACCAGTGCCCAATTCCCACCACCAATGTCCCCACACTCCCTCCCACCCAAGGCACCTTTCTCTCTGTCTCTGTATTTGTGAAAATACAGGCTTCCTACAGATATTTACAGCTTATGATGTACGTCTCTCTGTGTATATTCAATGGTGAGTTCTGGTGTATCGTAGTTCCCCATTCCCCATCAGCCCTCCCAAGTGTGTTGCAACTTCAATGACCATTACAGTGGATAAATGTGAAAGATCCTGGGAAGGACCTGGTCTTAACCTTCATTGTTATCTAAGCTTGTCTGCGGCGGCTGCTTGTTGGCACAGCTGTGGATCTGGTCTGTCTCTTGTCTGGCTTTGCTGGTTATGATCTCAACTGTAAATATTTTTTCAGGATAACTTTGGGTTTTATATTTCCATACATGGTATATGTTTGTCCTAAATCCAACATTGGAATGCTGATGGGAATTTTATTAAACCTGTTAATACTTTGGTCAGAGAGTCATTTTGAAACTATTTTAGAAGTTTATGAACATGGAACAATTTTCCATTTTATATTGTCCTTTTCTAAACAGCATAGGTCATGTGCTGTTTCTAATTGTCCTTTTATCTCTTCTGTTTCTTTCTTTCGACCTGGGCCGGTTCACCCCCTCCTTAGGCAACCTGGTGGTCCTCCACTCCCCCGGAGAGTCACCATATTGATGCTGAACTTAGTGCAGACACCCGATGAGAATAGCGCACTACAGCCCAGAACTCCTGGACTCAAGTGATCCTCTGGCCTCAACCTCCTGAGTAGCTGGGACTACAGGCGCACGCCACCACGCCTGGCAACTAGAGTACTAGAGTACTAGAGTATCCCACCCCATGGCAGAGCCCTGGCAAGCTACCCGTGTCGTATTTGACATGCCAAATACCAGTAACAATTGTAGACCCCATACCCATAACTTGATGAAATGGTTTGAGGCTCTTTATGTTCCTCAGTGGGCTGATGCCCTTGGGCTCTCCCGCATGTGACAGGACGTATTGAGATGTTGCTGGTGCCCGGCTCGAGCAAATTGATGATATACCGGAAGACAGTGATACAGTGATTCCTTTTAATTCCTTGTCCTACACCAACATTTTTTTATTATTTACCATATTTCTGTTTTTCTAATTTTTGATACATGTCTAACTTCTTCAGCTAGTAAGTAGCCTTTATGGGAGTTTGTTTGGGATCTTTAACATTCCTTTTTATTGGATTGTGAGAATATTAGGACTTAAGTGCAACTTCCTGAGGATGTATAGGAAAATTTCTCAACAATCTCTTCTAGGTCTAAATTGTGGTCACTGATGAAAATGAAAGAGAGATGGCAAAAAAGGTCAAGGAATTACATTGACAGGAGAATAGAACTGAGTACCAAAAATAAAGAGAAATTATCAAGAAATACTAGAAGTTTCAAGTTGAGCTAGTTGCAAAGATAATAAGTCTTGCCCCAGAGAAGACTCAAAATAATCTTCCTCACTCGGTTGCCATGTGATGCTCTACTAAGACAGATTGTTCCTGTGGACTCATTCCCTGGGTATCCTAATTTAAAAATGCACACTTTCTAGCAGGGGTTGGTCCTTACCAGGAAGACATTCATCTTGAAACACATTTGAGCATGAAGTAATATATTAAGTTAATTCCTTTTAGGTAAATAGCAGTGTTCTGGGCACTGAAGGAAATGAAGGCTTGAATAAAATGATCTCATTTTGCCACATGGATTTAATACCATTGGTGTGCTAATGAGATTAGCACCTCATTAATCACATTTTATACCTCCATTCCCTACCTTAAACTCTAGACTGCCTATCAGACACTTCATTTTGGTGTTTAATGGTGTCCCAAACTAGACAAGTTTGAGTTAGCTAAGAAGGTGATACTAAGATGGGATGAGATTTCATTGATTAGGAAAATATCTGGAAAAAATTAGGATGGGAACTGGGATGACTTTGCGGGCCTAAGGAAAGGGACTGGAATTACTTTTACTTTATTTTAATTAATTAATTTTGTATTAAGCATGCATTACATTTTGGGGCACTATAATTTGCAGTTCTGTTAATAGAGTTTCATGCACAAAACCTTCCAACACCACACCCTTCACCCCTTCACTAGACTATCTAGATTCCCCCACTTTTGTCTTAGGCTCTCCCTCGTATCAGCCTCCTGAGCCTCCTCCTTATCCAGTTTTGTGGATTGCTTCACAAGGTGTATTGTCTTTGGCCATGGAATTGCTTTCAATTGTAATTCAGGGTTAAGTTTTATTTAAGACAGAGAGAGGGGAAAGAAGTTTGTGGAAAAGTTGTAGATTTTGGTATAATTCTGCAGAAACTTCTACAAGGTGAATGTGTCATCCTTAAGCTAGAGTTAACCTCAGAAAAGTGATGGAGCTGTAACAAATGGTCTTGACTTAGTATCCTGTCATCAGCTGGGCCTAGTCTAGGGAAAGTCTGATGTTGGTGAAAATTTGGTGCAGCAGCTAGGAATGAGCTTCTTGTGGTTGTCTGTTTGAAACATGTTTTCACAACTGTCCTTTTTCCCTAAAGAATTGTTGTTTTAACAGGGATCACTCCTGGCTATTCTCAGCATAGTGGTGCTGGATCCATAGGCTTGATTCTTGGCCAGGAAAACTTGGGGTTCATTCCAGGAAATGCCTGGAATGTGTGAAATCTGTTCTCTACAAACAGCCATGTTTCTGTCCCCTAAATTTTTGTTACTTGATTTAAAACATTTTTTTTAAGTTGGAAAATATTGGTATAAGTGTCTACGTATGTTTTAGTGGTGCAATTGTGCAACTCTCCAAGATATATTCTACTACACTAAGATCACAACTGAAGTAACAGTGTCTCTTACCACAGTTCTTTGAGCCTCTTGCCCTCATCAGTACTCCAAATTCCCATTCTGATAACCTGACTTCTGTGATATACATGTATGACGTTTTAATTATCTGATTTTATTCATTCCCTTGCTTTGTTTCTTTCATTCTCACTTGAGGATGCAGTTATTCAGTGTTGGTCTTTCCTCTTATGACTCACTTTGTTTAGTTTAGACCCCATTAGTTGCAGCCATGTTGCAGCGAAAGGCAAGATGTTATTTTTCCTGATGACTGAGCAGATTCTATGGCGTCTACATATCTCATTTTCTTTCTTTTTTGCCTAGGGGCCTACTCCCTACAGTAATACCCCATACAGTATTAGTCCCTATTAGTCCCTGAGGGATGGGCCTGACATGATAATGAACATTTGCATGTGCCTTTTGGTCATCTGAGTGTCTTCTTTGCTAGTGTTTCTTCTAGTTCTTTTGCTTTCATAAGGTTACTTATATTCTTTGAACTTTTATTTCTGGTTGTATTGTGGCAAAAAAGGGTGGCTCACCTCTTTGGGCCTGCACTATTGTGCTGCCTTTGCTGTTCATGTACCTGTGTCCCATGAAGTCTGGATTATAAGGGAAAAAAAGACTTCCCTCTTTCTGGGATTGGAAATAAATGAGAAAAGCAGGCATGGTGCCTGTTGCAGAGTCAGTGTCAATAAATGTGTGTCCCTACTCTCAGCTCCTCTGTGGCTGTGATTTTGAAATCACATTTCACAACTCTTTGGACCCTCAGGACTGGAAAGAGAACTCAAAGTGTTGGGGAACAGACTTCACATGTGGAGCCCCACATTCAGTCTGCAGCAACCCTCATGGCCCACCAGTACCATTAGGAGAAGAGATTTTGAGCACCAAGTTGGTAGTAGCCCTAAGCACAGCTGAGTGTGACCCCAAAATTATATATAAAAAACTCTTGGGGTCTAAAGGACAGCATAGGAACTAGTAAATAATAGTAGTGCTTTGGCTACTCCATTACTTTATTGTAAGATAAAAGATTGTATAAAACTTTTGTGAAAGTGAAACACATTTGTCTTTAGCTAATGCCTCTGTCTCCGGATTCAGCTCCCTGCTCATCTAGTCTTTGGGTATTTACCTCAATTTTCCAAGCCTAGTTGAGCCTTGAAATCTTGATTTTCTTGGTTTCAGAATTGGTTAAATGAAGGCATAATAGTTTCTTTCTGCTCAATGGAAACTTTCAGGCTTGGGTCTTCCTAGAGTTAACGGACTGCAGTTGCTAAGTGTTTACATGAAGACTGAACAGAGACATCCTTTCATTCTCTTTTCACAAGGTATCTCATTGCATACAGTTTTCCTATATCCAAAAAATATTCTTACTGTTTTTAATTTAATCACTTTGGGAACACTTAGGACAAAACAGATTTGTATATTTCTCTTACAATCCAGGAGAGGGAATTGTAAGAGAAAGGAAATAACTCTAAAGGGAAATAACTCTAAAGGGATTGATAACTGATGGCATTTTTCCCCCTTCCAGATATTCTTTAGAAACAGCTCTCTCTCTCTCTCTCTCTCTCTCTCTCCTCTCGCACACACAAAATATAAATTCATATGTATATATCATGTAGATGTATAATCACTGTATCACTGTATCACTGTCTTCCCGTTGTTCATCGATTTGCTAGAGCGGGCCCAGTAACATCTCCATATGTCCTGTCTCATGCTAGTAGAGCCCAAGGGCATCTGCTTGCTCCAGGAACATAAAGAGCCACAATCCATTCGGAATGAGGTCTATAATTGTTACTGGTATTTGGCATATCAAATACAACACGGGTAGCTTGCCAGGCTCTGCCGTGCAGGTAGCATACTCTTGAAGTCATCTCAAAGTCCAGCATTTAATGATGAACTGCGCGACCTAGCGGCTGCGCAAAGCTGGACTGTAATAGGCTGGTCTGCTGGGTGGAGTTCTGATGAGAGAAGACCGGATGTGGAAAATGGAGGCCCTCATGGAGCGGGGTCGTCTGGCTTGTTGCAAGGCTCTGCTGGGCTGGCGGGCCAGGGCTAGGAACCCGCCACCTCTCCTGGGCTCCTTGTGAGCGGCTGGGCACAGGGAGAGCAAGTAGCAGCTCTGCCCCATGTCTGTCTCTGGATCAGCATACCTGGGCGGATTATAATCATGTATAATCAAATAGCAAAAAGGCAAAAAATTTGCCTTGGAAAATAAGCCAGAGTCTTTGTTTTTAATTTTTGTTATACCACAGTGAAACATACAGTTATAAAGGTGTTCATAATTGGCATAATTGGTTCTTGGTAATACAGTATTCCAGCATCCATCCCTCCACCAGTGCACCATCACAACCTCCAGTATACCCACACCCCCCTCCTGCCCACCCCCAGGCTGCCTCAGTAGCAGGTACCCCCTTTTCCTCTCTTTCTCTCTCTCTGTCTCTGTCTGTTTCTCTCTCTCTCTCTGTCTCTGCATCTCTCTCCCTCTTCTTTACACATTGTGGCTAGCCCTACAGACATTTAGGGTTTATCATGTAATTCTCTTTGTGTATATTCAATGGTGAGTTCTAGTCTGACATTACCATTGCCCACACTCAGTAAAACACTGATATATATTTATATCCCATTAGTGAATGCAGTCATTCTATATCTGTCTTTTTCCTTCTGACTAATTTCACTCAGCATGATAGTCTCCATGTCCATCCATTTGCAGGTAAATTTCACAATTTCGTCCTTTCTGACATCTGCATAGTATTCCATCATGTAGATGTACCATAGTTTATTTAGCCAGTCCTCTGTTCTTGGGCACTTAGGTTGTTTCCATATTCTAGCCATTGTGAATAGTGCAGCGATGAATAAAGAAGTACAGACAGTGTTTCTGCTATGTGTTTTTCGGTCTCTAGGGTATATTACCAGGAGTGCTATTGCTGGATCAAATGGGAGCCCAATATCTAGTTTTTGGGGAAATGCCCATATTGTTTTCCAAAAGGGCTGGACCAGTCGGCACTCCCACCAACAGTGGATGAGAGTCCCTTTTTCCCCACATCCATGCCAGCACCAGTTGTTCTTGCTGTTTTGGATGTGTGCCGTCTCTGTGGTGTGAGATGTACCTCATTGTTGTTTTGATTTGCATCTCCCTGATAATTAATGATGAAGAGCACTTTTTTCATATGCCTTTTGGCCATTCAATTTTCTTCTTTTTGGAAGCTTCTGTTTATTTCTTCTCCCCATTTTTTGATGGGGTTGGCTCTTTTTTTCTTGTGAAGTGATACCAGTGCCTCATATATCCTGGATATTAATCCCTTGTCAGATGGGTATTGGGTGAATATCCTTTTGCCACTCTGTGGATTGTCTTTGTATCTTGGTCACTGATAAGTCAGAAGTCTTAATTCATGAAATCGAATGTTTCATTAAAATATTTTCCTCTCTGTGTTGCCAATACTCATTTAATTTCACTTTTTGGGGTTTCTTGAGGTCTCAGTTTAATTTGAGACTTTGCTATGGAAACATATAGCACAAAAAGAGAACCCAGAACAATGATTGCTCAGCTTTACTAATTATATTTATTGCATATGCGTTGAGATTGTGGTCAAGCTTCCCTTTGGGGAAATGCTTACTTAATGGGGGACTTAACATTTATAGTTGACATTTCTAAATTAACATAGCTACAGCTAGAATCATTTTTCTCTTTTATCATTCTTTGCCATGCCTTGCTTTGTCACTAAATGCTGTCTGCTCTGAGCAACCTTGATAGATGAAGGAGCATGCTTGTAAATAACATATATTTGTAGTGCTTGTCAAAGAAGAAAGAAATTCATCGTTGTCATTGCAATGTAACTGGAACAGATGTCTGAATATTTTAAAACACAGAGATATAAATTAAAATTTTGGTCATTAGAATAAATTAGAATTACCACCTAATAATTTTATGATGTGGTAGAGAATAGTGTTATTTACATGGTGGCCTTCTTGATAAGTTACCAACCACCTAGAGAAGACACACACATTCCTCTCCATTGAATTACTTAGATGTTAAAAAAATATGCAAGGTGGAAATATTTTGTCTTCACAAGAATAATAAGTGAATCTAGTAATCAAGTAATTTTGACTACCATATAAAATGTAAAATAGTTATATAATAGTACAGAAAATAACAGCCTCTAAATAAATTCATGTTGTTTCATTAATTGGCTGCACATTGTATAACATGAGTGATTGTAAAATATGTTTAAGAATATAAAAGCGGATAGGATTAGAGGTAATTTTGGGACAGTGATGGTGTGTCTTGAGCACTATGGTGGTAGTTACAGAAATTTTGTATATCAAATTTTAATATTATTGTAAGCATTTACCTAAAGTCAAATAAAAAGAAGAGAATATAACAAGATACGTTCAAACATTAAGATAAGATCGACTTGATCACTTGAATCCCATTATTCATTGATTTGCTTTCGGCGGCGCCAGTAACATTTCCATTGGAGTCTATCACGTGCCAATGTAGCCCAATGGCATCTGGTTGATTCAGGAATATGAAGAGTCTCAAACTGTTCCTTCAGGGTCTTTAAAAGGAAGTCTGACCATCTTTTTTTTTTTTTGCTTTTTTGGGTCACACCCGGCAATGCTCAGGTGTTACTCCTGGCTCTGCACTCAGGAATCACTCCTGGCGGTGCGGGGACCATATGGGAGCGCTGGGGATCGAACCCGGGCCAGCACAGGCCAGCCCCCGCAAGGCAAATGCCCTACCCGCTGGGCTATCGCTCCGGCCTCAAGTCTGACCATCTTATAGGTGGGCGGCCAAGTGATGTTTTGACATCCCGTGGGATCCAGTCGGTAACGGCTCTAATTGAGCGGTTGTCTCCAAATCGCATTACATGTCCAGCCCATCTGATTTTCGATGCCTTGGCAAACCAGACAGCGTCCCTGATTCTGGAATAGCGAAGGAGGTCAGAACTCGGATTCCTTCTCTCACTTGAGTGAGGCGTGATATTCCAAGCATAGCTCTTTGGATTCTTCTTTTGGGAGACCCGAATAGAATTCTCATCCCTGCTTTCATAGGGCCCAGGTCTCTGAGGCATATGTTAATGCAGGGAGAATAGTGGAGTCCAAGAGATGTGCCTTTAGCCAGAGGTTCTTTGTCCTTTTAGCTATTTCTTAGAGGCCTTTGAAGGTATTCCAAGTCGCTCTCTTCCTCCTGCGCAGCTCAGGTTTTAGGTCATTCATCAAGTTGACTTCTCGACCTAGGTACATATAACTGCTGCATTCAGAGATGTTTGTTCCATTGAGAGTGAATGGGGCATCAGGAACTAATTCATTTTTCATGAATATAGTTTTCTTCAGATTCAGCTGTAGACCTATCTTTCCACATTCTCGGTCCAAGTCAGACAGCATACGTGCCGCTTGGCTAATGTTTGGTGTTATTAGAACGATGTCATCAGTGAAGCGGAGGGTGGCGTAGTTGCTGACCATCTTTCTTCACTCCCATTCCTTCCCATTCTAATTGTCTCATGATGTTCTTGAGAGTGGCTCTGAAGAGTTTTGGTGAAATGGTATCACTCTGTCGAACCCCTCTTTTGACATCAATGATCACGTCTTTTGTAGAATGGTGAGATCCTGGTGGTGAATCCGTCATAGAGCTCACGAAGGATCTTGATGTATTGGGTTTGAACACCCTGTTTGGCTAGGGCTTCGATGACTGCTTCAGTTTCCAAAGAATCAAAGGCTTTCTGTAAATCAATGAACGTGAGACAGAGCGGCATCTTGTACTCTCTACAAACCTCAATGAGCTTGGTTACCGTGGTGGATACGGTCGATTGTGCTGAATCCTTTTTTGGAAGCCAGCTTGCTCGCATGGTTGTCCTTCATCTAGTGTTCTGCTAATCCTGTTCAGGATGACTCGTGTAAACAGCTTGTAGATGACGGACAACAGGCAGATGGGGCAATAGTTGCCAATGTCGTGAATGTCTCCCTTCTTGAACAGTAGAACTGTCCTGCTGGTTTTCCATTGGGAGGGCACCTTGCATTCGGACAGGTAGCGTGTGAAGAACCGAGCTAGTGTATTGATGAGTACCAATGGAAGATTCTTCAGGTGTTTGGGTCTGACTTTGTTTGGGCCTGGTGCTGTTCCCTTCTTTACCAATGAGATGGCATGCTGGATTTCAGAAGGGAGAACATTGGGGATGACATATCCATCCTGTGGAATTTGGTATGTGGGCAGGTGGATGTGGCTATCAAAGAGATTTGAGTAGAAGTCTTGGATAATCTTCTCCATTGCCTTTCTGGAAGATATGATAGATCCATCAGGGCATTGGAGGGCAGTCATCTTGGTCTTATAGTTGACAAAGGACAGGCGGGCAGTGTGAATGCTTTTGGTCGGCTTCTGCTGCATCTTCCAGTATTTCTGCTCTTCTGTCTTTGAGGTCTTCTTTTATCACTTCTCTGCACAGTTTAGCAAGCTTGGACATTAGCATTTGGTCTCCTGAGGCTCGCACCTTGCCACGTTGGCAAATGAGCTAGAGAGTTTCTGAAGGCAGGTGTCCTTTTTGTGTCTTTCTCTCTCTCGGCATTCTTCGCACAATCATAGAGGTGCTGAACCAGTTGGTTGTATTCTTCGTCGATGTCATCAATGGTGGTATCTTTCCATGTTGCTGCAATGGTGCCAAAGAGTTCCCAGTTGGTGGTCATTCTGGGAGTTCTCCTCTTAAACTTTGCAGCCTTTTCTCCCCATTGCGGGAAGTAGAATTTTGCACGAAGGAGACGGTGGTCCGATCCTGTTTGGAATTTGGGGACGACAGCAACATTGGTCAGACAAAACCATAGATTGAAGATGATGTGGTCAATTTCATTGTGGAACTGTCCATCAGGAGATTCCCATGTCCAACGTTTCGCTTCAGCCTTCTGGAACTGTGAGTTTCCATGAGTGGTCTTGGTGGACGTGATGAACTCAGATAGTCTCTCAGCCTGTTCGTTCCATTCTAGGCCATGGGTCCCGATGTGGAATTCTTCAGCTGATCTTCTCTGTCCTATCTTGGCATTAAAATCACCGACTATGATCTTGTAGAAGGTGTGATCATTTTTATAGAACTCCTCTAGTTTCATGTAGAATTTCTCAATTTCATCTCCTTTGTATGTGGATGTTGGTGCATAGACAATGAAGATAGAAATTGCTGGCAGTGGGCTACATCTCTTCAAGTGTAATCATCCTATCGGTTTGTTAGGCATTCAAATGAATCAATGTTGACGGCCATGCTCGTGTTGACAAGGACACCAACGCGGACCGATGCCTCTTTCGGTCGCATGTTCCAAGGAACAATTCTACTCCGGTGTCAAATACAGCATGATGCAACTGATGCCTCCTCGTCTCAGTCAGACCAATAATGTCGTACTTGATCTTTTGTGCTTGTACCATCAGATCCTCAATATATGCTTCCGATGCCAGCGTCGCTGCATTGAAAGTACAGACAGTCATTTTAGTCCTTTTTCATTTTGGCAGCTTAGGATGGCCGTGAAATTTTATCAGGCACTGCTTGTTCGCCTTTCTTACTGCTGCCGTATTAAGGGCTCTTTCGGGGTCAGGAAAATAAACATTTTTGTTACTAGTTTTGGCATATCGAATACACATCGGACAGCTTGCCAGGCTCTGCCTTTCGGGCGCTATATTCTCATTACTTTGTGGGGCTCTCTCAGAGGGGTGGGTAGAATATTCACAGCAATTTGAAGATAAATCACGCAGCCGCATGGCAGGGGGAAAGCTGGTTTCTGCTCTGCTGGGTGTATCTGTGTCTGTGGATCAGTCATTCCTGGGCTTGAAATACTCTCCTCTGAAGGGCGGGTCTCTGCAGGGTCTCTTGTAGGCTGGGTTTATGACAAGCTGGGCTGGAGACTGGATTAATCTGTTGGGTGGAGATCTTATGAGCTGCGGAGTGTGGATGGTGAAGATCGCTGCCAGCAAGGTGTGGCGGTTTCTCTGGACTCTTCCGAGGCTCCATCGGGATGGTGGGCTCGGTTTGGAAGTTGCTCTCATGGTCCATGGAATGCAGGGGGCTCAACGGGAAAGCTGGTTTCTGCTCTGCTGGGTGTATCTGTGCTCTGCCGGGTGTATAGATAAGATAGGTTTTCAAAAAAAGAGGACTAGGGGTAAAGAGGAAAGGGAATGCCTTAGAGTCAAATGAGGACTTCAAGCAAGAGACACAAATTGAAGCAATCTCTTGTCAGTTTTAATGAGTTACAAATTGAGTACTTTTTTTGGGGGTCGCACCCGGTGATGCTCAGGTGTTACTCCTGGCTTTGCACTCAGGAATTGCTCCTGGTGGTGCTCAGGGAACCATATGGGATGCCAGGGATTGAAACCCTCTCAGTTGCATGCAAGGCAAACCCTACCAGCTATGCTATTGCTCCAGCCCCCAAATTGAGTACTTTTAATAGTCAACTTGTTACGATGTCCACAAGACAAATCTAACTTGTTGATTGGGGAAGTATGATTATACCTGAACTTGAGACCAGAGAACTGACCCAAATTGATCCCCCTGAGAGAACATTGCATAATTGGGAACCAAGATTTCTCCTTCAGAAATATTCTTATGTTAAAATACAGGGAATTATTTCAGAGGACATCGTTGTAAGCCATACCTAAAATAGGCTGAGGAGTCATTCCTGATGATGTGTGGGAATCGCAGGGGGTGCTGAGGATTGAACCTGGACTTTCTACCTGGGAACCATTGAGTCACAGCCCTTTTTTCTTACTTAAAAATATAAAAGAGAAATTTTCTTTTTTTGCATGCAGAGTAGTTTTTCATGATTTTCAAATCATACAAAGAATATAAATGCTTTCCTTGAGCTGAGGGTCATGATTTGGTTTCTTTTCACTCTATATGAGGAAAAACTATAAACATTATTTTAAAGATTATTCCCTTCTTGTAATTTGTTTGCATGTTGCTTTTTTTTATTAGTCGTATCTTTTTGTAAGTTATAAAATTAAAAGCAACCTACAAAGTATTCTTTTAGGGAATGGAATTACTTAACAGAGAAGAGGTTATCTTTTATTATCAAGGTGAAAGGTCTCTGACAAACCTATCCTGAAGGCTTGTTTAGGATATTCTAAATAAAGATATTAGAGGCAATAATTATCACAGCTTCATTTGGTAGACCCAGCCTGTGATTATCTTTGTTTTAAAGGTGGTAAAATAAGGCAGAGGTGTGAATGTATCAGCTACATAAACATTTTCACTTCAAAAATTGCACTATTAGATCAAAGTAATCCCTTACTTTAATGTATTTCATAGATTTCAACAAATTTCATTTACATGTGTCAGGATTTTTTTCCACACCGGTTATTACTCAACCCTTATTTCTGACTCTGTACTCAGGGTTCAACTTTCTGTGCTCAAGGACTGTATATGGTGTTGGGAATTGAGCGGGGTCTGCCATGTGCAAAGTTAAGAGCCTTACCCATGTACTAACTCTCTCTTCTCATTGTTTTAAGGGTAAAGGAAGTGAAGATGTGAATGAAGACTGAGATATTAGATGTGAAAATCAGAAAAAATTTCAATCTATCAGAAACTTAACTGCTTCCTAAAAGGAAAATAGAACCCAGTGGTTTTAGTAAATGGCCAGTAAAGGCCTCTTACTATGTGATCAGGAATCTGAGCCCATTATGATCCAATTCTTTGTCTAACTTATCTTTGAATCTAGTATTGTTGCTGAACTTGATGATCCCACTTGTGTACTTTTGGTCTGTTCCTGTTCCTTCTAGATACCACCGTATAGAATTTTGTGAAACAAAGTAAACATTTACATTTCACGTCTGCCTGGTAATTAATACTGCTTCTTGTGAACTCATATTTTACCTAGATTTTGGAAGAACACATTTGCCTTTTATCAGCAAGTTTTAACTTCTCTTGGAAAGCGTTTCAAATTTGCAAATTCATATATACAATTTTCTTCTGGACATATGTTGGTCTTTTTTGGTGGGAGTTGAGTCACTATTTTATTTGAAGGAGGCTTTTGTTGAAAAGAAAAAACTCATCTCTGCTTTAAGGAGATATAAATAAGATTTATTGTTATTAAGTAATTTATAACTTATAAAAGCATTTTCTGCTTTATACTTTTGCTATATATTTATTTCACATTAAATGCTACTATTGACAAAAAATGATATAAAGTTAGTATACATTTTCTAAGTATGTATAATGGATTCATAATATGCTAGGCATTGAGAAATCTTTTAATGGTTTCTTTCAGAAAGAAGGTAGTCTGGAATTTTAAAAATGTATGTACATAATTATTGGGTGACACACACTACTGAGCCTTAGCCTCCAGCTACACCTAGTTTATGTGGAGAGCTGGTCCCTGCCTTTGGGGAATCTCCAGAGATTACACAATGGGAATTCAGGCAGAATTGGACTGATTCTATAATTTTATACAGCAATAATATTTTTATCATGAATCTCACTAGCCCCAGATTAATATTCTGTTCCCATGGGTCCCCACGTGGAACATACATGTAGATATCCCAAGAGTACTTGGTCACGTTGGATCAATCATAATGTAATCAATTATCCTAGTTCAGAGACATGCCAGTGCACCTCCAGGCAAGCTAACGTGTCTCTGACTCTAAAGGTAATGCCAAAGTGAATTATTTTGATGGATTTTAGACCTTAGTGGGATCCAGAGTCTGGGATCTGCTAGCTATATATTCATGGTATAAAGTATTAATGCCATTTCCTACAAATTACATTTGAACTGCTTTCTGGTTCAGAGATGCAGCCCCTCCTCTCTCTGCTAGGGACATTTTGTCTGTGGAAATCAGCTCTGGCTTTTGTGATGCAAGAACCAAAGGCCCACCTAAAGATTTGCATTTTATTTATTTACTTATTTATTTACTTATTTATTTACTTATTTATTTACTTATTTATTTATTCGTCTATTTATTTATTTATTTATCCATCCATTTATTTGTTTGTTTGTTTATTCATTCATTCATTCATTCATTTATTTATTTATTTTTGCTTTTTTGGGTCACACCTGGCAATGCTCAGGGTTACTCCTGGCTCTGCACTCAGGAATTACTCCTGGCAGTGCTTGGGGACAATATGGGATGCCGGGGGTCAAACTCGGACCTGCATGTTGCCTTGCTATTGCTCGGGCCCCAAGATCTACATTTTAAAAGGGTCATTTACCTGGCTTCATCTCCAGATAATCCAACCCACTATTGGCTGGGCTGGAAGATTTTGGTGGTTTTCTGTCTATAAAAGAAGCTAGGAAAAGAAGAAGGGGCCTTTTTTTCCATTTTGGCTTCTCTTGGAGTTTGCTTCTCTCCATCCTCTCCATCCTCTCTGTTCTCTGTTGGACTTCAACACGTGGTGGCAGCCATCTTGGCCTACACGTGGCTGGCACCTAGCTGGGAACCCGAGTCCTGGGTTTTCCTGTTCTTGGATTGTATATCAGAACCTGTGATAGTAAAGTCTTTTTAAAACTGAGCCAGATTCCTGAGTTTTTATCCACTCCCTGCCAGCATCGGAGGTAGAAAGGAACTCGTTTCCTGGTATTGTTGGGGTCCTCAGTGGTCCGACACATAATATTAATGTCAAAGTAATTTATATATAATCAAATGCTGAATTATATGCACACTTAGTATTTTAGTAGTTTAGAAATTGTACTAGGTATAAAAACTTTGAAGAACATGGTGATTTGGGTTAAAAACTATATGTATGGTGAAGAGACTCATTGATTAGAGCGGAGTAAAATGGTAGGGTGGGAAAACCATTGGTTATGGTGGGAAATATATGTAAAATGATGAGGTATTCAGTGACCTGGTCACTGATTTTGCTTTTATTTAAAAATAAAAGGTCAAATATTTTGCTTTTTATTTAAAAATAATAGTAATATAATTATAGTTTATGGATTTGAGACATGACATAAATGACTTTTTGCAAAATTTATATCATAGTCATGTGCAGAGATAATGTAGAGAGGGAGAATGTAGAGGTAAAATAAAATTTTAGCCATCTTTATTCATCAACTTAATGGTCTTTGTAAGATGTTTTCCTTTGCCATTTGTTTGAATTGTATATTCAACTTTATTTAGGGTGGAGCTATTAATTAATCTAGGATGTTTCAGAGTATGATGGCTAGATTTATTACTTGAGCATTAGCTGAGATTATTAATAATTGCCAAAGTTGATCTATCATGCTCTTCACTTATATTGTTGGACAGGAAAGATACTATAAGAGGTAAATTGCTTGCCTTGCATGTAGTTAACCTTTGTCCAGTTTCTGCAGTGTGTAGGGTTTCTTGAGCACTGGCCAGTCTTTATTCCTGGGTATTAAGTCAGAATTAGTTTCTGATCACCCCAGTGTCACTCAAAGTACCCCATCCACACAATTTGTCATTTTACTTGCATTTTTTTAATCACAGTGATGGTGCTCAGGAATCTGTCCTCAGGGATCTCTCCCTAGTTGTGCCCTGGAGAACCAAGGTCAGTTGCATGCAACACAAGTGCCTTATTCCTGGTACTATCTCTCTAATCCATCTACTATTATCAATCTATTAATTATAATTCTAAATGAAATTTTAATGTAGACATCGTGATTTGAAAATGTGTCCATAACAGAGTTTCAGGCATACAATGTTCCCACATCATTTCCACAGCTAGTGTTCATTTCCCTCCACTAATGGTCCCAGATTTCTTTTCACCCCTCACCTTCCACCTTTTACAGGCACGTTTTTAAGTTTAATTATTGTAGCTTGGGTGCTATGTTTACAATACCAATGACTTTATTGTTTCATTATATAGCATTTAAAATAATTTTAATGTCATGGAGGGTTTTTCCTATATTTTCTTCAATGTACTTTATGGATTCAAGTCTGATATTGAGATCTTTAATCCACTTTGATCTGATTTTTGTGCATGGTGTTAGACACAGGTCCAAATTCATTTTTTTACATGTCGCTGCCCAGTTTTCCCAACACCACTTATTGAAGAGGCTTTCCCTTACTCCATTTTAGACTCGTTGCACCTTTATCAAAGATTAAATGATCATGTGTTTGAGGTTGGGTGTCAGGATACTCAATTCTATTCCATAGGTCCACGGGTCTGTTTTTATTCCAATACCATGCTGTTTTAATTACTACTGCCTTGTAGTACAGTTTGAAGTTGGGTAAGGTGATGCCTCCCATCTTCTTTTTTCCCGAGGATTGCTTTAGCTATCCTTGGGCATCTTCAAAGATGAAACATCTCTAACAAAGCAACTAGAAGAAAAGATAAATATATGGGACTACATGAAACTAAAAAGCTTCTGCACCTCAAAAGAAACAGTGACTAAGATACAAAAGCAGTCCACAGAATGGGAAAGAATATTCACCCAATACCCATCTGATAAGGGGTTAATATCCAGGATATATCAGGCACTGGTAGAACTTTACAAGAAGAAAACAAACAACCCCATCAAAAAATGGGGAGAAGAAATGAACAGAAACTTCAGCAAGGAAGAAATTCGAATGGCCAAAAAACATATGAAAAAATGCTCATCATCACTAATCATCAGAGAGATGCAAATCAAAACAACAATGAGATACCACTTTACACCACAGAGACTGGCACATATTCAAAAGAGCAAGAACAACAAGTGCTGGCGTGGGTGTGGGGAAAAGGGGACACTCATCCATTGTTGGTGGGAATGCCGGCTGGTACAGCCTTTCTGGAAAAACAATATGGACTTTCCTCCAAAGACTAGAAATTGAACTCCCATTTGACCCAGCCATACCACTCCTGGGAATCTACTCTGGGAAACCAAAAATACGCAGCGGAAACACCATCCCTACTTTTATGTTCATAGCAGCATTATTCACAATAGCCAGAATCTGGAAGCAACCCGAGTGCCCGAAAATAGATGACTGGATAAAAAGCTTTGGTACATCTACACAATGGAATACTATGCAGCTGTTAGGAAAAATGAAGTTATAAAATTTGCCTACAAATGGATGGACATGGAGAAGATTATGTTGAGCGAAATTAGCCAGAAGGAGAGAGACAGTTACAGAATGACTGCATTTATCTGCATAACATAAATATATAGGTACATATTATGATACCAATATCCAAGGTCAAGTGAAACATACATCAGGAGGTTCTGTCAAAGGTGGAAATTATCACAAACGTGTGGGAGTCAGAGGCTAGGTAAGACAGAAAATGGAATAGTGTGCTAACAATTGTGAGGGTACTAATGCCAACCTAGAACTGAGCATTAAATAGAGGCAAAAGGGATACACATGACAACCCTTTAATGTATGTTTTGTAATCCATAGTCTGGAGAGGAAGGAAAAGAGAAAGATAGAGAAATGGAAAGAAATAAAGAACCTGCCATGGAGGAGGGCTGGGGGAGGGGGAGGGAACCGGGAGCGTTGGTGGTGGGAGATGGGCACCGGTGGCGGGATGGGTGCTGCTACACTGTACGACCAAAACCCAAATATGAACTTTTTAATTGTATATCTTTGTAATTGTAAAAATAAAAAATAATTAATTAAAAAAAAAATAAAATAAAAATAAAATAAAATAATTTTAATAGGATGATTTATTTGGGGCTGGATTTCTAGAAATTTTTAGAACCAATAAAATGGTATAATCCACTTAATGCTAAATTTGCCCCCAAATCACCACATTTTAGTCATTTAAAAGTATAAAATATATTACTGGGGCCAAAGCTATATATAATACAATGTGTACATTTGCCTTGCATACAGTCAATCTGGTTTAGATCCCTGATTTACCACACAGTCTCCTGAGCAACTCCAGGAGTGATCCCTGAGCACAGAGTCAGGAGTAAAACCTGAGCCCTGCCAGCTGTGACCAAAAAACAACACACACACACACACACATTTATTTATGTTGGACATTTATTTATGCTAAATATCTATTGTGAGATATTGCTGTGACTCATCACAATCAGTTGAAAACTATCTCACTGTGTGCTCCTTCTTGCTAAGACAGGAGAAAAGGCCTTCGGAAAATTAGAACTGCCTCTTAAAGCTACTTGGATGCACATAATTTTTAGTCATATTCTTCTGGCCAATGAAAATGACCTGGTTACATCTTACTTCAAAGTGACAAAGAAGTACCAGACTATCATATGTATAAAATCAGAGGAAATAGAATATGTGTGAACATCTGAAACAACCTCATAGGCACATGGCCCCCTTTCAATGACTCAGGAGCATAGGTTTAGAAAGAAAAATAATTTTCAGATAAAATTATTTTACAGAGAATTATTTCATCTACATTCTAGGTCGATTGGCTCATAGGCCCAGAGCAAATTAGAATTTTAATATAAATGGACAAGGTGACCCACAACATGATGAGAATATAATTCTTATTATAAATTGATATATATGGGAGACTATAAAAACCCTTTGTCATGAAATGTAGTGTTAACTTGTCACTTGTGTTCTACATATTTGAGTATGGGAAGGTCAGATAAATCATTTATTATATAATTAGATGCTATCTGTGCCTTTATTCATAGACCTCATGTGTCTATGTATAAAGATATATTCACAAATTATAAGACCTTTGTATAAAGAGCATACTTTAAGGAATAAGTGATTGGTAGTGTGACTGTGGTGATATGGTGTCTACAAATATAACATTACTTGTCACTTGTCTTCCTGTTGATCATTGATTTGCTCCAGCGGGCGCCAGTAATGTCTCCATTCATTGGGAATGAGGTCCATTATTGTTACTGTTTTTGGCATATGGAATGCACCATGCGTAGTTTGCCAGGCTCTGCCGTGGCTCTGGGTTCATCCCAGGGGGCCCACTCAAGCCCAAAGCCATGGGTATAGACAAACTTGTTTCCTGTCTGCCACCTGTTGACGCAGCCAGGCACTGCAGCCACACCTGCAACACCATGAGTGGTGTTTAACATATTTAACATATGTAAACATATGCTAAATATATGTTAATACATCAACAAATTTAACATATATTTCCTATATCCTTTGAGAGCACAGCATTTGGATTTTGACCTTAAATTACTGATTTGGGGTGGGGAGGTTTCTAAGTAGTGTCTGGCCAGCCAGCTGAGTTTTTCATTGTGATGGATAAGGATGCTGTGTTGCTCAGTCTTTTCAGTGCTGGATCTTCCCAGGGCCATCCTGAAATTCTTTGGGGGCGAAATGGAGATGGCAGTGGAGTAAGCTACATGCGAAGTGTGCAGCTTAGTCCCTGCAACTTAGGTATGCAATTTTGGCCCCTGCATGCTCTGTGGTCCTAGTATATGGAATTTTAAAATTTCAAGTCAGAGAGTATTAAATAGGATTCAAATTTACATTTATTCCATAAAATTTTATGTGCAGTATACTGACTATATTGTCAGTTCTATCCTGAAAAAATTCAACCTTCGTGAAAAAATATTTGATTAAATTTTTTGCGTGGCATAGGGGCTGACTCAGAAGAAAATCCAAGCAGTAAGACATCTTTTCATCTGATTCCTCTCTGGCAGTGTTGACCCCATATTTCTGATCAGTGACTTGTGTTTCAACTATAACATCCTAGAGTGTAGTTACTTCCAAGAAAGCCTTGAAACCTTTTGTGAACACAGACTACTCAGGCACGAAGTTTCTGCTTTGGGTATGATCACTTGATCACTTGAATCCCGTTATTCATTGATTTGCTCAAGCGGGCGCCAGTAACATTTCCATTGGACCCTATCACGTGCCAATGTAGCCCAATGGCATCTGGTTGATTCAGGAATATGAAGAGCCTCAAACCGTTCCTTCAGGGTCTTAACAAAGAAGTCTGACCATCTTCTAGGTGGGCGGCCACGTGATCTTTTGACATCTCGTGGGATCCAGTCGGTAACGGCTCTAGTCCAGCGGTTGTCTCCAAATTGCATTACATGTCCAGCCCACCTGATTTTCGATGCCTTGGCAAACGAGACAGCGTCCCTGATTTTGGAATAGTGAGCGGAGGTCAGAACTCCGGATTCCTTCTCTCACTTGAGTGAGACGTGATATTCCAAGCATAGCTCTTTGGATTCCTCTCTGGGAGACCCGAATAGCATTCTCATCCTGCTTTTGTAGGGCCCAGGTCTCTGAGGCGTATGTTAATGCAGGGAGAATGGTGGAGTAGAAGAGATGTGCCCGGAGCCGGAGGTTCTTTGTCCTTTTAGCTATTTCTTCGATGCCTTTGAAGGCATTCCATGCCGCTCTCTTCCTCCTGCGCAGCTCAGGTTTTAGGTCGTTCATCATGTTGACTTCTCGACCTAGGTACACATAACTGCTGCATTCAGAGATGTTTGTTCCATTGAGAGTGAATGGGGCCTTAGGAACTAGTTCATTTCTCATGAACATAGTTTTCTTCAGATTCAGCTGTAGACCTACCTTTCCACATTCTCGGTTAAAGTCAGCCAGCATTTGTGCCGCTTGGCTAATGTTTGGGTGTAATTTTTGGGTATGAAGAAGTGTAAATTTTTAATTTTAACTATTTATTATATATAGCAGCATATTTTTGTTGAAAAATACCTGTTTCTTTAATATTTCTAAGATATGACTTGGAAATCTTATATTCCAGATGCTGAGATTAGCGTCAGTAAGAACTTTTGTTTGGAGTGGAAATAAAACATAGACTTTTGGATAGTAGTAAAATGTAGTAATTATAAATGTAGTATATATAAATGTAGTAATTATATTATTATTATTATTTTGATGCTAGTGCTTTAATATTAAGGATCCTAATTTCTTTTTTTCATGCTGCCTAAAATGAAATTTTTTATTTGTTTATTTTTTAAAATTAATATTTTATTATACCACCGTGAGATACACAATTACAACGTTGCTCATGTTTGGAGGTTTTAGTCACATAGTGTTCCAGCACCCCGCCCTCCACCAGTGCCCATTTCCTACCACCGATGTCCCCCATTCCCCTCCCCCTCCCATAGCCTGCCTCCATGGCAGGTTCTTTATTCTTTTTCTCTTTCCCTCTCTCTCTTTTCCTTCTTTTACATATTGTGGGTTGCAACACATACACTTAGAGGCCACCATGTGCATTTTTTGGCCTGTATTTAATGCTCAGTTCTCAGATGGCATTAGCCCTTTCAATATTTATTCACACATGATCCCTTCTCTGTCTTACCTAACCTGTGACTCCCACACGTTTGTGGTAATTTCCACTTTTGGTAAAAGGATCCTAATTTCAATATGAGCTATTCTATATTTTAAACTACAGTTATATTTGTGATATTGAAATAGTTATTTAATAGCTGGTGATGATATGGACCATTATGTAATAATAGTAATATAGAGAGGTAATTTTAAGTCAAGGTTCAGAAGGAAATTGAAAAATAAAATTGTGAGTGAATAGCTATTTTAAGGATTAAAATAATGGGTGTTTGATTGGGTGTTTAATATATCTGAGGTTAGCTTTCTTTTTTTAACATGATTAAAAATTATTTTCAGAGACTTGTCTTCAGTGGACACCAATTCCTAAAACTCCTGAAAATTATAGAGCACTAAAACGGACCTATTATTACATTGTTTGCTAGTACCATCAGTGTTGTGTTTGAGCAGATCAACTCAGCTCCAAACACTTAATTGTGCCAGTGTTTCCTAGTCTTGCTGAATTCTCAATAAAGGAGTGAGAAAAAATGTGTTTTCCAGAACTGTTTCTATCAATTTGCAGTCAAGATTCTTGGTATATATTTTTTGTGGGCAGAGGCCAGCAGTAGAGATCACAAAAAAAATTAATAAAACTTTCTGTTTATGTTAAAATACCAATTGCTTTTCTCCTTGAGATTTTACACCACAAAATATATCAATTTACTTTGATAATGTTCATGTAGGCTGAACAGTGTGATCTTCACCCACATCTGTCATTTCTAGTTTACTACCTCAAGACTCATTTATCCAGCTATGAGCTTACCTCTTATTTCCCACTTAGACCCCTATGCAGCTTTCTTTCATCTTCTTACAAAACATGAATTTCCTGGGAAGTTGCTTTATTTTCATTCGCTCTCAATTCACTGATGTTGCTTATCAGAATAGCAGCACAATGTGCTTTAGTACTTCTGACAATGCGAGTGGGAGGTGAAGAACAGCAGGACTCTCCGAGGCACACTGAGTGCTCATAAAAGGATTCCTGTCCAAGCATTCTAGCCTCTGTCATACATGGAAATCCAGACAAGATTAGTAAGAAGAGCGGCAAGGCCTCAAAAGCATTGTAGGTGAAATGAAAGTAAGCAAGAACTTGGGCATTAACTCAAGATAGCCAGAATGAGTATAGACTAGAACATATTTCTCCCATATACTGATTGTTATAGAAATAAATCATCTTACTGTATCAGATACATTGAGGTCAAATTGATCCACTCATAGTGAGTAGTGAGGGATTTATAATAGATAATAAAAAAAGTTTTCCTTGTTTATGTGGAATTTTGGGGTTTGCTTTTTTGACCTTGTAAGTTGTGCTTAGGAAGTTCAGGGTCATTTCTGGTGATACTCAGTCAACTGTGCCAGCAGTACTGTGCTACAGCCTAAAGTTTCAGTGGTGGCGTGGGCTTTGTAGTGCTGGTTACTACCAGGGCAAACCCAGTGATGGTTGGGAGCCTCTAAGACCACATCTGTTAGTGCTAGGGGCCTCTAGGCAGTCAGGTGCATGTTCTCAAATTCCATTACTATTGCCAGGCCTCTATAATTTTTTTAATTGAAGTAACATTGGTTTGCTTGATTATATGTTTATGGGTATAGTATTATGCCTTTTTAAAATATATGGCACAGTACATCCACCATTATATTAACAAGATCCTTCCTCCACATTCATTGAACTCTGCCTATCTTTCAGCTTCACTTCCATCCTCTAGTAACCCCAATTTTGTGGTCTGAGTATTGGGTTTATTTTTTTGTCTGTTCCCTCTTCTTGTTTCTCATATTCTATATATGCAAGCAATTATTACAGTCCTAAGAATTTCAGGTTTAACCTTGGATTGTCCTGCAGAGAGTATAAGCGGAATTGAATTGCATCCATTCCAGTGCTCCTGGAGGCAGACCTATCCCACCAGGGAATACCCAATCCTCTGTGTTTAACTTTAATCTCTTCTTGTGTCCGTCTTCCATACCTGTTCCTCACATTATCTCCTAATCAGACAGAAAAGTTAAATCTTCTGGTTACTTTGCATTTTGTATTGTAAGTGAAGTATTGTTTTTATCTTTCCTATGTCCTTTGCATATTTCTATGTTAGAGCAATGTCCTTTTTTTTGTATAGACACAGGGAGACAGTTAATACTACACTTTTATAATTCAGGAGTTAATTGACTCTGAAATATTTACTTTTGGGCATCCATCATACTTAACTCATTTAAGGCCCAGTTGTCCTCACATAGACCTTAGTTCCTTACACCTCAAAAAGGAGGGTCCCAATTTGGGAGTTGGATCTCAGGACAAAAGAAGGATCCCAATTTGGGACTTGGACTCAGGGCAAGCCATGAGTAAGCTACCCTGGCCTTGATATGGGACAGGCTAAGCACCATAGAAGTGTAATGAGAGTATGGTCATGGAAGAGATTATGACATGATCCATAAAGAAGTAATTGAGTAGGGACCTTATTGGGGTTAGGAAAAACTAACTTGGCCTGAAGACCATAGTCTGGGATATATGTGGAGATATCCCCAGGAAAATCCACCCTTTGCCATGAATCCAGAAATTTTTTTTTTCCATTCACACATCATTGGACATGGGTTGTTTCTAGATCTTGGCTATTGTAAATAGTCCTGCAGTGGACATAGATGGGAATGTGTATTTTCAAATTGCCATTTTTTGTGTTATTGGGATATATGTATAGGAGCAAATTTACTGAATTATGTGGTAGATGCATTTTAATGTTTAGAAAAATCTGCATATTGATTTTTTAAGTATTTTATTATACCACCGTGAGATATACAAATAAAAAGATATACAATTAAAAAGTTCATATTTGGGTTTTGGTCATACAGTGTTCCAGCACCCGTCCCTCCACCAGTGCCCATCTCCCACCACCAACGTCCCCGGTTCCCTCCCACCTTCCCCCAGCCCACCTCCATGGCAGGTTCTTTATTTCTTTCCCTTTCTCTCTCTTTCTCTTTTCCTTCCCTTCCAGACTATGGATTACAGAACATACATTAAAAGGTTGTCATGTGTATCCCTTTTTGCCTCTATTTAATGCTCAGTTCTAGGTTGGCTTGTAGAGGCTGAACCAATTTGCATTTCCACCAAGAAACAGTGTTTGAGAGTTCCGTTTTCTCTGTATTTCTGCCAACACTTGTTCTCAGCCTTGCTTGAAATAGGTCATTCTCACAGGTATGAAATAATCTCATTGTTGTTTTGATTTGATTTCCCCTGATAATAAGTGATAATGAACATTTTTTTTCAAGTGCCTGTTGGCCTTTTTTTGGTCTTCATTGGTAAAATATCTGTTCAGACAGACTCTCCATTTTATGGTTGTTTTCTTATTGAAAACAACCTGTGAGTTCCTTCTGAATTTTTATGATATTAGTCCTTTGTTAGATACTTACAGAAAGAAAACATTTTCTCTCATTCAATTGAATGTCCTTTTTTCGAGGGAGGGCGGCACACCTAGAGATGCTCAATGGTCACTTCCAGGTCTATGTTTGGTGTCCACTCCAGGCAGTGCTTAGGGCACCATAAGTTGTATGTGTTTTTATTTTAGCTTCCCCTCACCCCACTGTTTAGAAGCTTTCTAGCTTGATACCATCCCAGTTGTTATATTTGCTTTTGTTTCATTGGCGTTAAATCACTGAGTACAGAACAGAAGCCAGAATTGTGTTTTCCTATTTTCTTCAGTATTTTCTATCTTCCTGACTTCCTGTCTTCCTCTTTTCCTTTGTTATTCCCTTCCCCCTCCCCTCCTTCCTCTCTTTCTTCCTCCCCCTTCTTCTTCCTCTCCTGACACTTTCCCTTTCCCTCCCCCCCCCTTTCCCTCCCTGCTCTTCCTCCCCATCCCCTTCTGTTCCTTTCCTTTCTGTTCCTTCCATCCTCTTCTCCCTTTTCCCTCCTCCTCCCTTTATCCTTCCCCCTTTCCTCCCCCCCCCTCTAAGTGGCATGCAGTAACTAGAGATCAAATCTGGGACCTAGTACTTGCCTGTACTTTTAGTCTTTTGACTTAACTTCCTGTCTTTCACATCTAAGACTTTGATCCACACTGATCATGTAGGTCCTGGTTTCAGACAGGAAGAACAAGATTTCAACCCTAAATTAAGAAATAGAATAAGTGGTCTAGGTCACTTCACTGCATGAGGAGAATTAATTCATCTTTATTCTTAAAATGAGGATAACTTTCTCTATTGAAAGGCCCCTCCAGTTAAACCTATGGCTGGATCACCCACTACCACGCAATCTTCATTCTTGTAGTTAGCAAAAGTGAGCCCCCACTGCTCTTCCTTTAGGAGAAATGTAAAAACGTCTCTTTAGCTCTAAGGACTTCATTGCTCTCAGCTTGAAATGATCTGAATGCCTTAACTGGGTTTCTTGAGGGAACCAATTCAAGGAATTTTGAGCACACCAGCTCTGAGAATCATGGGGTGAGAGATTTTGAGCATCTTAAGGATCAAATCATTCTGAACCTGACATTTAAAAAGGAAGAATTCAGTGGATTCTGCACACTGCCTTATGTAATGCAATGAAATGATGTAAATTCATCAGTAATTTATTAACAAGTCTTATATGCTTTGCTAAAGTTTTGATTGTCTCCTGATACCTAGTACTGCCTTTGTTGGTTTATACTTGCAGATAAAGAGTTGGAGGGTAAAGAACCTAATCACATGAATTTATATCAAAGTGAGAAGAGATAGTATCACTGCAAATAACTCTGGGTCCTTGTGAAAGGCATACTTACACGGGTGTCATTCTGCATTTTAGGGACCTGAGAGAACTCTTAACCTTTATTCCCTGCTGCTAAATCTTCCCTAAAAACTCACTAAAGGAATAATATTCATAGAGGGAGAAGCAAGTTATTTATTTCTCAAAGTAAATATATCTGTGGATCAAGTCACATTGCCAGAGAGTAGTAAATGGCTTTTGTGAATTATATTTGAATATCCTGCTCTTTATGCACTGTGTGAAATTCCACCTTTATGAGTACTTATAGGTAAGTGGCCATATTTATTAAGGGGATGTTGTTAAATATGATTCATAGTTGATAACCCAGTAGTTTTGTTCTCAAGATATATACAAATGAAACTCTTGTACATTTTGACCAGACAAAACATAAAAATTTATAATATAGATGTTTATAAGCCCCCAGATAATGCAAACATAATGAAAAAAGTCAGGAGCAGTTTGTTGTAGTCACACAGTAATGTAGCAATCAAAATGGTTGGATTATAGCAATAAATAATTTAAATTGTTTATTTTCTTTAAGTGACTTTAAATTTTTTTCAGAGTAGATTAGTTTCAGAATAAAATTGAGCAGAAGCATTTGTTACCAAGAATTAACCTGTATTCACTTTCAAGAATTAACACATCCCAATCACTTGAAACCTACAACTTCTTAGGGCTTTATCGGTGTTGTGCATTCTATGAATTTGGAGAAATGTATAATGGAATGTGTAT